>SOPF01026652.1:0-12740 GCA_012979155.1 Hypericum perforatum | reverse complement strand
TGTGTGTGTGTGTGTGTGTGTGTGTGTGTGTGTGTGTGTGTGTGTGTGTGTATGTATTTATACCTTGAGTACAGGATAGGTAGAAGGAGGCAAGAAGGCATTGAGGAGCTCCGCGGAGGAGAGGGAAGAGAAAGCTTGATGCCATGGAGGCAAGTTCTCATTGTTCATCATGTGGCCGTTGTTGCATGGATCCCCCACCTCCACGCTACTGCTTCCGTGCGATATCCCATCGAATATTGTTGGGGATTGGTTGCTTCAATTTCACCCGAAAAAAAAAAACACACGATTTCCTCTAATTTAGTATAACCTCCGGATCGTTTCTTAAAACCATGTCAAAAAACTAAATAATGCATGTACGTACCTTACAGGGACACAGGAAGATTCAGACCCAACCTGAACAGAATTTGGATGGTGTCCGTTCTCCGGCAACCAGTTTGTGATTTCGCTGTCGAAATTCGGCAGTCCATCTTGTGCATCCAAGTACGCCTACACGACGTCACACAAAAAGATACCCATAACAAGTTTGTGACAATCCAAAATGCATTTGACTTTTATTTTGTTCCTCAGTTTTTTCCAATTTAAGGTTATAATTTGTGGGAAAAGAAATGACGGAGAAGGGAAAAATATACCTGTACATTGGAGGGGTCATATGGAGAGACATGGTTACCCAAAATATATTTCTGTAACAAGAAAATTTTACGTAGATTCTCAATCTTAGAGATCATTTTAAGAGACAGTAGGAATAATAATGATAATGATAAATGTGTTGTGATAATAAGGGATTTGAAATTAGAGCTCAACCTTTCTCTCATGGAGACGTGTCATGGCATCCAATAGATTCTTCTCGCAAGTTTCCAGCTCTCCCATTGTCATCATTCTTAGAGGGTCGGGTTCGTATATCCTTCCAAGATTTCGCAAAAACCACATTAATGACAAAATTAAACTTTGATTAAGAAATGTGACATAAAAAATCATCAATTTCCCAACCTTAGCTGTTCCTCTGCTATCTGAAGCTGGTGTTGCAAACTGCAAATTTCTTGCTGCAGATCCTCGACATTGGATTTAACATGATCAGGACTGAGTTGAGGTAGAAAAAGAGAAAAATAAAATGTCAAGTTCGAAACAGAAATTAACATTTGGAAGATGCAATAATTAGAATTAGATCTCCACAAATAATATAGGATTGAAGATCATACTTGGCAGCTTGAAGGGCCATATCATTTTCGGTTTTGATTCTCTTCAAAGTGCTCAGCAAATACTGATTAAGCTATAGAAAATCAATATCACTTCATTAATTTTGTTTACTTCATTTAAATTACTCAAAACCTCCTCGTAATGAAGACGATTAACTTCTAATATAGACAAGAAACCATTTTACCTCTCGATTTTTGACATCACTGCAAGAAAGGTCACACAAAAAACAACAAAATTGCTGAGTACGATGAATAAATAATTTGGAACAGAAAAATAAACATAAAAATGTGTGCTTAAGAAATGAATCAGATCTCACTTACCCTCCTCCTGCGTTCTCGGAATCCAACATATTTATATATCGAGCAAGAACATCTTCGATTCTTCATGAAAAAATAAAACATATCAATCATTTCAAATCATTATCGTCATGAATATAGATCCGTAAATTAAATATTGAAAAATCGGAAGAACTTTATTAATTTATTCACGTGTCGCCATGCATGCAATATAACCTAATCAAATTAAATTTTGGTTACCTTCTTTTGCCGGAGAAGAGGCTGAGGCGATTCGAGGGGGAGAACATAATGAGAGCAATGTCGATGTCACAAAGGACAGCGAGCTCGTAAGCCTTCTTGATGAGTCCATTCCTACGTTTCGAAAATGTCACCTGACGATTCGTAACGTTCTCTATTTTCTTAATTTGTAGCTTCACGCGACCCATCTTTTGTTAAAAAAAAATAACTCACTTAAAAAAGAAAGTGGGGAAGGAGATAAATAAAAAGAAAAGAATGTTTTGGCTTCTTTTCTTTTTCTAACGAAATGGGTTTTTAGACAAAAAAAAAGTTTGGGTTAGATGAACGGATTTAAAGAGAAGTGGAAAGCGTGTGGTTTATGATTAATCCGAAAAATAAGTGTGAGATGGGCTCTGCCGATCATTGGTTGAGAGGAAGGAGTGGATCACTCGGATTTGTGGGAAAATGTATTAATCTCTCCCAGACACTATGACTCTCTCAATAACTATTGAATACAAGATTTTTTTAAGGTAACATTAGGCTCTCACTATTACTTTCGAATTGCATTTTTTTGTCGCTATTTGATTTAAATGTTTGTTAATTTTTTTGGGGTATAATATTAATCTCTTTATACCGGTATTAATGTTGCATCTAATTTTAACGAACTTCTAGGACGAGAATCGATTGTCAATCGCTTAAGACGTCTCACTTGCCCCTAACTTGTTGTATGGGTGGTATCACTATCACCCTCGAGTTGCATGCAACATTATGTCCAATTCGGATGATCGCTGTATTACAGCCATTTTCATTCTATCACAAATTTTGCGCTCAAATAGTTTCGTTTTCGGGAAAGAGTCAGATATGAATATATAACTGAAAAAAATTGTATTCCAACAGAAAGTTTTGAGATATTATTGTCGTTTTATAGACTAGAAAATGTAGTATGGCATTTTGGCATAAAAGAATTTTTATGAACACTTAAAGTTATTTCAACGTTGTCTAACTAGTTGACGTGATCTTATATTTCATTTAAACTTTTTAACTATTTATGCTCTCTATATATAAATGGTACTAATAACCACAACACATGTATATATTTATAATGTAACACCGTTTCTTTTATAGATTATTGACTGCATTCTATAAAACTTATACTTTGGACACCTTATAAAAAATAGAGTATCATCCCAAACTGACCTCAATTGAGTGCCCAAACAGTCTTACAACCAAACAGACAACAAAAAAATGGTCATTCGTTGTAATATTAAATATCTTATAAATTTATTTTAGAATATACTAAATTATACTATGAATAATTATCTCATATCACAATCCACCCCGCCAAAACCAAAGCCCAGCTTCAGTTCTCAGCCCAAAGGAGCAGCCTCGTAGTTGTTGTAGCTAGCCTGAAAAAGAAACAAAAAAAAACAGCCTTATCCAAATCTAACGATCATAATTTCCCTCCTTCCTTTCCTTTCCCAAACATAACCACTTTTTAAAACCACTCACTCCAAAAGAAGAGAGCCAAAAGGAGAATGGCTCCCTCTGCCTTAACAATGGCGTCCCCCAAAACCATCTCCACAATCCACATTCCCACTTTCCGGTCCAAACCCAGCTCGTCTCTTCCACCATTTGTCTGCTTCGCGAGCTTGTCTCTTGGTGAACAATTGCCACCAGCCAGTCCGGCCTTGTCAAACAAGGGCATCCCACCAGCTGCTGGGGCTAAGAAGTCGATACTCGGTGTCGGTTTCGGATTGCTGGCTGCTTCGGCGGTTGCTTTGTCTCCGATGGATGCCGACGCCACAAGGATTGAGTACTATGCTACAGTTGAAGATCCCCCTTGTGAACTTAACTTTGTTCAATCTGGACTCGGCTATTGTGATGTTTCTGTGGGGACTGGTGTGGAGGCTCCTTATGCTGAGCTCATCAATGTGGGTGCCCTTCGGGCTCATTGTCTTTGTTTATAGATTCATGTCTTGTTCAATTTGATTCTGTTTGTGAAAGATTAAAGACTAACGAATGCGACTTCTTGTTGCACTTATAGAGGTTCTTTGTTTATCCGCTGTTGTGTGTTTATGTTCTTTCCGGGATTTTGCAGGTTCACTACACAGCTAGATTTGCGGATGGGACCGTCTTCGATAGCAGCTACAAACGGGGCCAAGCGCTCACTATGCGCATTGGTGTTGGCAAGGTAAGCAACCAGACAAAAAATCAGAGAGCGAGCGATTTCATTTATTCGCATACAAATCGTTGTTGCTTCAAGAAATTTCTCTTTCGGCAGGTAACTAAAGGACTAGATCAGGGAATCTTTGGAGGTGATGGAGTACCTACAATGCATGTTGGTATGATCATCGAAACCCGCATGTTGAGCGTCTAAACTGTTAAGTGTTTGAAGCATTATCATCATCAAAAATTCATAAAATGCTGGCACTTGTAGGTGGGCACCGAAAGCTGCAGATTCCCCCACAGTTGGCATACGGACCGGAGCCTGCAGGATGCTTCTCAGGTCAGACCCTTGTGCCTGCAAGTTCTGATATAGTTAACACTTTGGTTTGCCAGGGCTGATGGCTTAGTACTACTCTGCTGCTGTACTGCTGAAATCGAGTACCATTCAGGCATAATAACGTGATCTTGTTGATGCAGGTGAATGCAATATCCCGGCCAATGCGACTCTTCTCTACGATATCCACTTTGTGGAGGTATACTCAGGAAACAGGAAATACATTCCACCTCCTTAATGTTGATGTAGGATAAAAGTGAGTTTTCTGAGACTGTTGCTACTGCTAATAACAACCATACTGAGACTTTCTGAACTGGGTTGCAAGTATGAACTTTGATAAAACTCATAGAAGAAGGTCTGGTGGATTGCGTTAACAGGTAATGCACTTGAAAGAGCAGGTCTGCAACATCTGTCAAAGTATTCCAGAGCCGGGTCTGTCTGCCTGCCTATACAATATGGCTACTATTCGATGTAAGAGCCGTTGCTGCAGTTGCGCACCGTCGCTCCGATGTCAGATTCTAGAGCTTGATCCCACGAAAAGTTACAGATCAAATGCAGTTGATCTCCAGTGTAATGATGGCCATTGCAGGCAACGTAAATTCTGTACTGTAAATGAACTGTTGAATGTGAAGTTTTGAACTTCGTCTTAGTCTATTGAAATTATTCTGATCTTATTCATGGGAAAGCAGCAAATAAATCCCACAATAGAAATTGATGAGGAATAGATGGTTATAAATGACTAGTTATGATATAGAAAAGACTCCAAAGTTACTCTTTAAGAGTTTCGGTAGCGGTAATTATAAACATACAAGTAGACTAGTTCAGTCGAGTCCGACCCATAATTGTGTCCAGGTGCAAAGAACTTGGATTTCCTTAAGATCTTAAGTTCGAACCATAGAGGTTCCCGTTTAGACAGTGCCAACCCGATTGGTGATTAGTCGTCAGTCCAAACTTGTGATATTACTACAGATGCTAGATCAAAAAATGTAACTATGTACCTGGAATTTCTTGCAAGTAGTATGAGATTAATGAGCACAATCACTTGGATCTTTATTAGTCTCAATTGTATGCATACACACATGAACAATTACACGAAAATACTAACCTATTTGCACATGCCAGGGTGTAGCTCATGTTCATACACGAGATGCACCATATTTAAGCCCTAATTGGGAAGACTGGTCCTGAGATGTGACTAGATAGATTTGGCGAGAATCTAACAAAAAGATTTACACAGGCATGTGCCACTTCGATAACAAGAGATTTGACATTTTCTTACGATACAAGTAGAAACTAAACCATGAATTGCACAAAAAGGACAAGCATTACACCTCACTAACATATTCATTCGGAAGCTTCTCATAACTGTAGATTGCAGATAGAAAACTCTGCTGAATTTGAGATCAAGGCAATACAGAATGCTACATCCTATATGCTATATGCTAATCAGTGGGAAACTAGTGCAGCTAAATGGACAAGTTTGGGGGAAAATTACACGATGGATGAGAAGGGACCAAACCAGTTACTAGTATGCATGTGATGCAGGGTGACTCGATTAACATGAAGCAACCGTATACAACATCCCAGAGCCTTACGAGTTGTTAAGAAGTCTGATGAGTATAAGTAGAACTACTAACAATTCTATATGAAAACGCTGCAATGAGATACTTTGGGTTGAATCCGCCGATGACTTGGATGGAGCTCGTCCGGCAACTGCCGGTGATACAGCACGTTCTCCGGGGGGATTTTGTTGCTCATTTGCTGGTAAGGAGCCTGATGTCCCGTTGGGAGAAAGCACATCATTGCTTATTTCATCACCTGCAGAAAAGATATAATTATACATTCAAGTATATAGTTTAAAGAAAAATAATGTACATACAAAGTTTGAATGGTACAGTTGGCACTCTATGATGAAGAAGAGTAAGAGCACCCCACATGTTAAAGTTCATACGATTTGGGGTGTAAGGTGCTAACAGAGCCACTCAGAAGGTTTACAAATCACCGTGAACCAGATATAAAGAACTCACAATTAGATCTAGACCAACCCAACTTCATATTTTCTCGGTCAAACACAATACGCTGTCCTGCCATGAAATTCTCTGCAAAAAAAAAACTCTCTTTTAGCGAATTGTTAATAACTACAGAGAAGACTACGATAACTTCATGCACACTTACGTCCAATTGTTCCAACATCTCCGCCAGCAGGTTGGATTGCTAAACAAAAACCAACAACTCCCTGTAAGATTAAAAGACAGCACGATAAGAATTCCTCTCAAGCACTAAGAATAGAAGCTGTTTTTTACGATAAAAGCTTAAACATATATTAATGACATTCTAACGCCACTCTGAATCTAACCAACATATCCAAAATATAAGACAACGAGGCTTACTACATCAAAACCCTAATATCCAAAATTCTAAAATAGCATACAATATGAGGATCAAAAGAAAGTTTATCGAGTGATAGTCTCACCTGAATTCCATAGATCATGAACACAGGATGATGGATAACAAAGCTGCTGTTCCGCAAGAACATGAGCTTAATTGGTGGAATTTTTGTTGAATTCTTCGAACTGTATAAGAAAAGGAAGTCAAGGACTACCACTTGCTCAAACAGAGAGAAAGTAGTCGTTTTTCAGTCGTTTTTCATGCAGATTCACCTGGACTTGTAGCAATATTTCCAGGGATAATCATCAAAGCTTGAGATGGTAGCATTCACTTGTCTGTCAAACTACATACAATCACATAGACACATCAATGTTGAGTAATCACATGAAGAATATACTAACACAGAGAGCTACCAGGATGCACCTCATCAGCAACTTGCTGATAAACCTCTTTAGGTAGGAATGTAAATGATGTTCCACTATCAACTAATGCTGTGAAGCTTGTCTCTTTAGGACAAGTAGTTCCAATGCAAACAGCCTCTATTCCAACAACGTAGGTGGTACTGAATTGATAGCAGGAGTACAAATAGAAGCTTTAGCACTCGAGCAGACAGAAATGCAAAATGATGCTTAAATTAAACTACCACAGAACATGGGCCATACTAGTTTCCATTTTGAGTCAAGAATGGTGTAGATTGCTGGGTTGCTGGTCCCTGGTCACCGAAGAATAATGTCCCAGAATCATCCTCATCGAAGCACAAAGAGAAAGTGTTCCGTATCAACCCTCCCCGAGAAAGAAAGCTTGGAACTGAAGTTTCTTTCAGCCCTAAACCCATCAGACCATCAGGAGCAACCCCGTCCAAGTAACCACCGCTTTGCTTCATGCCACATCTGAGTAAAAAAATCAGCTAATGTTGAGAAACCAAAACAACAGAAATAGATGAACTGATTGAAATATTTATAATTGCACATTTATACACATTCTAGAATTACTGATTATATTGCTACAAATGGTTGATGAAGCATACCCTATAATTACCGGGGCCTGCACAGAAGCGTCGCTAGAATCTCCACTGCCTGATGCAAGATGTAATATGTCCTCAACCAGCAACCCAGAAGTTGAGGTATTTTCCGTGTAATATTCAACACTATAAGGGCATGGCTGCTTTTGACTTTCGCACTCTGGACCCGATGCACATAACTGATGGCTGCAAGAAATATGCTTGCTGCTACTTGAACGAGATGGACTATATTCATTCAAATCTTTGTCCTGCATAATAGATGCTCCAAACATGAGGGAGCACCTGCCAATCAATCATTGCATATAAGTGATAAACATGTTAACTTATCTAATTACAACTCCTTCAAACATCCTCTATTTTTTAAATTTTTTTTTTTTTTTGCTTTTGGAACCAAAAAGCAACTTAATTCGGAATAATTTAGTAGCGGTCATCATATCCTGCAATAAGATTCATCAAGGTGGATACTTGGCTGGTAGTTAAAAGCGTTCGAAAACAAAACTCTTTAGGCCCTAGAGAGCAATCAAAGGACATTCTCCCCACACGGCTCATAGCAGCTATTCCCGGAAGACAAGCATAAGAAGTATAGAACCAGTGACTTGTACCATTTTTTTTTCTATCCTCTCAAAAGGAAGACAAACATACCAGACTGTTGTAGTAACTGGCCGACAGAGGTGCACATTGCACGCAATCACAAGGAACCCAAAGCAGATCACTTCCGGTGTCCAATGCAACAAGGAACGAGACGTGAGGAGTTCCGATATCAATCCACGTGTAATGCAGCCTACAAAGAGAACCAACAATGTCATGTAACAAAATTGTAACTAGACTAGAACTCTAATACCTAGCCCTCTACAAATAGGAGGGTAGGGGTAAGGAGTTGTTCGGTAATTAGATTTTGGCTTAATTGGTCATGGTATACACGGCGGACACGTGAATGTAGGTCTTTTGACCGAACCACGTAATATCGTCAATCTACTACTCTTGTTATGGTTGTTCTGCACATCCGCTACCCTTACAGAGCTTAGATTTTCATAATCAACTCCAGCAATTGTATCAGACGCGCGAAAGACGGGACCCTAATCAGCCAATAGACTAAGCACTAAAAACCCTAGGAGGCTAATTTCTTTCTCCCCAAAGATTCGAGCGAATACGTACCAACCGAAGTCGTTACCGAGGGACATGGTGTGGCTGCCTTGGGAAGGGAAGAGGAGGGAGTAAGGGTGGGCCAGCCTCATCCTCTGCCTCCTCAGATCGCTTCCCAAAAGCACCCTGTAGTACTCCGACATCCCCCGCTGCGGCCACGCGCCACCGGGAAGGGAGAACCGGTGGAGCAGCCGCGACGAGAGGGACGCCGCGGGGTCCGCCAACCGCAAGAGGAGGAGCACCAGCCAAATCAGCAGAGATCCGCCCGCCACGTGGGCCATTGGGGTTTAGCGTCGGAGGGTAGAAATGGGAATGTGCATCAATCAGTGAGTGGGGAGAAAAGGAGTGAGCTTTAGCTCTCTCTATTAATTATTTAATTATAACTAAATTTAGTTTTTGGGAATGTTTTTTTTTTTAGTTTTTTTATTTTTAGGGGGGATTTAATTTAAAGAAGGGCGGTGGGAGTGTGAGAGAGCATAGGAGGAGGAGCGTGTTGGGCCCCACTTCTCTCTCCAGTTGTTTGGGCTCCGACAGGCCCATCATGGAATACGAGCGTCTTTTTTAAATGTTGGGTCCCGGTTTGTAACATTGCGAAGGAATTAAAAGTGTATCGATAAAAAAGAGACTTTGGACCTGGTAGTATTAGAATTACATATTATGCCTCGTGATTTGAAAATTGTTATAGGACCGACTACTCCGTGTTTACCTCTTGTAACCGTTTACGATGGCATGTCACCTTATGTCAGATTTGCCAATTTATTTTGTGTCTATGACAGTGGTATTTTATTTTATGATATTAGTTTGCATAATTTTTTTATTCAGGTTTCAAAATATTTGCATTTTTTGTATTAAAAACTTTTCATGTCTTTCACTCCAAAATATTTAGAATAGGGGCATTATGTACCCAATCCAATCCATACATTAAAAATTTTCTACAGCGACAAGATTTAATTTTTTTCTTTAATAATGATAAAATTAATATTTTGAATAATAAATACATAAAAAATATTTTTATATTTAAATTACATAAATCTCGACTTATTGCATCATTTAAATGCTATATTTGATGGAGATAATTTTTTACAATAAGACAACAAAGATCACAAAATAGTATTTTAAATATTTGTAAATTTGTAAAGTATGTAAATATATATATATATGTGTGTTTATTAGAGAATATCAAAAATTACTAGAAATTTATTACTAAATTTTTTGAAAAAAATATTAACGATAAAAAATTATCATTTTTTTACAATGATTCTAATTTAGAACCAATTTTTTTTTTATCAATTTTAAAAAATTATCACTTTAACAAAAATTTATTTATTTTCAGAGTTTAAATTTCAATGACGGGAAACTACCATGACATAGTGAACCCAAAATATACTGAAGTGGAATTAAAATAAATAAATAAAATCCTTCTCTCTCTTCCGCGTTACTCTTCCTCCTTCCGAGAAAACTCAATCGGCGAACAGAAAATTTCGTGTTTGTTAGTATGGAATTTCTACCAGAACTCCCTTCCAACAGAGAAAAGCAAGAGCCAAAAAAATAAAAGAAAGAAAATAACAAAGATGGAAGAAGCAAATTATGTTATTGTGAAATTTAAAGAGAGGTCAGCACCGAAGGGGAATAAGGAGAGGAGGAAGGTACATACAGAATAAGAATTCATTTTGCTCCAACATTGACAAGCACACATATATTGGTACAAAAATTACAAGAGGCAGCTTTGTCTGTTCTCATTGTTCCCGAGAAAGAAAATTGATTACAAAAGAATATGAAGTACGAAACAATCGATAACTTCTACACATCTGCAGGAAAATAAAATCTCCAGCAGAATATTTACAACTGATATCACAAATAACCCAAGCTGGACAACCGAGGAAAAAAGGATTCTATAATGGGAACCATTGTCTCCCAACAAATTCCAATTTGCAACGGATAGTTAAACTAACTCATCAAGGAAATCACTTGTTAGACCACTGAAATTCTATCTCCAAGTTCCTTGACGGACCACTTTTGCTCTGTGGCAGAAGAGTGTATTCTCCGGCAACGGCCCCGAGCATCACCACCCGGTCGATCTGGATGGTAACTTTCCCGAAGGAACTCTGCATTCAGATTATCAGAAGTTGGTAAATTTGGCAGCTGTGTTGTTTTTATGTCGGTAAAAAGTGGTGCATATTAGTTTCTAATCTGATAATCTGTTATGTTACCTTTCCCATTTTGCTTTTGTTTTTGCAAGAGATGTGGAGCTTCTGTCCTTTTGGAGGGCTCTCGAAAGACCAGGCAAAACTCTCGTCCCATTCTGGATTAGGACCGGTGGATAAAACCTGGCAAATTGACAGATTTTATTCACAAAATGCAATGTTTGAACGGAGAATCAGAATTCAACCAGTAAATCCAACAACTGGATATAGTCAGGGAAAAGAGCCTAGACTTCAGAAAAATAGAGGATGCAACTAGCATGAATAATGATAAAATAAAAGTTTAAATTTCCTCAGTGAAACAAAAGCACAAGGGCTCACCAGGTTGAAGTTTCAAAAATCAGGATTAAGCTAATCAGTGGAGTCAATATCACGAGAATGCATTTTGATTAACTACCAGAAATGCCAGAGAATTGAATTGTGTATAAAGAAACAGAACAAGAAAAACTCTCTTTGAAGAAATAATTATCCATTGAAGTTGAAGAATGAGGGATTTTTAAATAGTGCAACTAGAATCCCACTGGGAGTGCTACCCATTCTGGTTCAACAGTTTGACATGAAAGAACAGTAAACAGCAAGAAAGATGTCGTGGAAAAAGAAAATTATGAGCACGACCAATAAGCATGAAGGAAATTACCTTTGTTTGTTTAGGTGGGTTGTTCCCCAAAGTAAGCTTGCAATAGACGCTTGGGTTTCCAACAGATTGCTTCATGTTGTTCCCACGCTTGATAATGACAACTAATGTGCCTGGCAAACACTGCAGAAGGAATTCGGCCTTCTCTTGGAATCGTGGTGGCCCCGACTGAATTAGATACTGCAACAAAGGAATTGCATCTGCAGCAGCAATAGATTGAGCTCTGGAGACTTCAGCAGGGCACGCTGACCAAGCTTGCCTTAGAAGAAATAGTGCATCCAAAGCAGCTTCTTGGGTAGCTTCTGATCCTGTCTTGAGAGATGTGACAAGATGAGGGATACTAAGTGTTGCGGGCTCAGTTGCTCTCAACCGAGGGAAGTTGCTAAATAGAGCGTTCAGCGCTTTTAGATACTCCTCGTTGACAGTTCCAGTGGCCCATAAATCTTTCTCAATAGCAGCTGAAACGTCAGGAGAAAAGGTTAAGGGATTCCAACCTTAGGGAGTTCGGAAGCATCTATAGCATCATGCAGAGCACCATAATGTATTGCAGTGTACACAACTACACTTCCGGCATCATACAAACTACATGCTCTGACTCTAGTCGTTTAGGTTGTGGGACAGATTTACTGTACAAAATATAACATCTCTGGTAATGATTTAAAGCTTGATATACAAAGGAGACCATGCCAACCATCGTAAATGCATGAGAACAAGAACTGATAGTATTCTGTTCAAAGATAGATTGTTAAAAGCACATTTATCAGCAATTACTTTTCACAAAAAGCTGCAGGCAAGTTAGCCTTGTCATATTTCTTGATATTGCTGTCAATTACTTTTGAACTAGAAAGGTTTTTCACTTAGCACCTTTCCACGGATAACCATTTTGGTCTATGCTAAGCATGAAATGTCGTCAATGGAAAATACAAGTAAACAAAACTGATGTGGTGCTAAGAGCCCCGAAAATATAGTTACCTGTAATTGCCCTGACTGTTTCACTGGAAGCATACTCTTGAATAGTGTGATTGGAAAAGAGTAGCTTTATAAACATTGCAGCCTGGATGGACGTATCTGGATCACTTGAACCAATTAGATCAAGTACTACTTGAACACCACCAGCTTCTGCAACTGCTCGTTTATTAGATCGACT
>SOPF01026651.1:13442-34451 GCA_012979155.1 Hypericum perforatum | reverse complement strand
AGCCATCTTTCTCAAAGACCTGCATATTAGCATTTTACACTGCTTCTTGAGCCATAGTTTTAGCGGTCAACATCAGGACGGTCGAGTCATGAGATATCAGCTGTATGCACTACACTACATTCAGACTAGAAAACTGTATAGTATATTTGCATTAATCAGCGATGTCATATCTCTAACGCTTCAATTAAAGAAGCCCCAACATCTTGGTTTGGGTTCTCTTGTCTATGCTTTGGTTGCCCAATTTGATCCAGGTCATGAAGCTGAGGGCTCGATAATCTCTACTGGCATAATTAATCATGACCGTCTGGTAGCCTGGCATTTAATCTCTAAACTGGAGAAGCATGGCATCACATCTTACACAATGAACAGGTGGGAAGATCGTGGGGCAGTCCAAGAACAACTCCAAAAGGGTGGACCAGCCCCGGTGTTGGAGCACCAAGAAGACCTAAACGACCTATCTGAATGTATCGATAACTTAGAAGATCAAGTGGAGTCCTTGGTTGACTGTTTTGATAACTTGCAGGTTTAGGTAGAAACTCTGGCCTATAACCAGACCGAGTATTAGGAGCTATACCATGCTGACCAAGATGCCCTTTGTGATCAGGAAGTGGCCCGCGATGCCACTGATGCAGCCTTCTGAAGTCAATACAACCGTACATAATAGGAGTGGCTTCGGGCAAATCTACCATAGCTGCCTCCTCAACCCTAAACAGGTGTTTCCGCTCCTTTCCTTTCCTTTTGTCATGCATTTGTTTTTGTGCTTTGTTTTTCGTTATTTGCATAGTATGCTCCTTCACATTGAGGACAATGTGCTCTCTAAGGGAATAAGAAATATTGAACCTAGAGCCGTAGAGAGCCAAAAACATGATCTTATCCATTGCATAACCCCTTTGAGCCTAGACTTGTTCGTTGAGCTACTATATGCACACTACCATACAAGCTAAACTTCATCCCCCAACCACCTTAACTATCCATTCCGAGGGAATAAGAAATATTTTGGGGAACACTTCTGTAAGGGTGTACTTAGTAGCATAGCTGGGGGCAATGCATATATGTGAAATCCTAGAAGGTAGTTTGAGGCCAAAAGTCAGAAAATGGGATAAGTCACCAATGTGAATGAAAGTGCGTGTGGAAGAAAACAAGAAAAAGTGATCATATGCACAAAAGCAAGAAACAAAAAGAAAAAAAAATTTACTTGTGAAAAGTGCAAAAGAAAGAAAAAGAAAGAATTCGAAATGCACACCATACAAAAAAAAGTAAGTGACTTGTCCCGAGTGAATGCCTCTAGGACGTGGGGACATTGGGTTGAGTGCTTAGTCATTATAGGGTGAGTTGCTTAGTATTGTCAAGAGTTAGATTTTTGATGTAACCCTCGGATTGGGTAGTCGAGCCATTGCCCAATAATTTATCCTCCCCTTACCCTAAACCACATTACAACCATATATAAAGTCCCTCTTGATTACGAGTCCTACATTGCTTGAGAGAGTGTCAAGTGTGAAATATAATATTCTTAGGGGTTAATTACCCTCAGGTCCCTATACTATTGACGATTTTGTGATAGGGTCCCTGTATAATTTTAATAAGATATAAAACCCCCGTTTTATAACAAAATATTGTTATAAGTTCCCTGGCTGACATCATCATTTATTTTTTTGATTTTTTTTCAAGTAATAGACCAAAATACCCCTAATGTTTTTAAAAAAAAAACAATCTTCTTCAAACTTAGAACACGATGAACACCATAGCGAAATCAATTAGAACATGATGAACACCAAAGCAAAATAAAAAAATACCCAAATCTGCAGCCGCAACCTACTAGGTATCCGAAATCCCCAATTTTCCCCCAAATTCAACTTCATTCCCTAAATTGGTCCCAAAATCCCTGACCCCTAACACCCTAAATTTTCTGCCGAGCATCCCCGAGGGTTGAATCTAATTGAATGTTCTTTATTTTTGTTAATTGAATGATTGGGTTGAATCTAATTGAATGAAAATTTTGGTGTTGAATTGATTTGGTTTTTAGGTTAAATCTGGATTTTTGTTTGGTGTTGCTCAATGGATCTATGAAGATGATGATCTGGGTATTTTGTTTGGGTTGAGCTTGAAGAAAGTTTTTTTTTATTTTTGGCTTAAGGGTATTTTAGTCAATTCAATGTAAAAAAAAATATTTCATTAAGAAATAGGGGTCTTATATCTTATTCAAATTACACAGGGATACTATTACAAAATTGTCAATAGTACAGGGACCTGAGGGTAATTAACCCTATTCTTAGACCCCGAGCATATTTGTGATTGATAGATAGTTGACTACTCAATATAAGTGAGCGTAAATTGATCCTACCCACTGAGTGATCAGCTCTCGTGTATGGTCCACATAGTGCAAAAGTCAGGTTAAACAGTTAAGGGTGTCATGTTTGCATAATTGTTGTTCTTGACACTTGAGCGAAATGAATGATTAGTGATAGGATGAGGCTTGCCGTGATTGGTTCCAAGTAAGGAGGCACCGTGAAGACGGTAGTCCTGATGCAACTTGCTTGGGGACAAGCAAGAACTTAAGTGTGGAGTTGTGATGTGCGTGTAAACAGACACACATCTACCTATGTTTTGGGCATAGTTTGTCCATGCTTTGATCTCATTTCATCATAAGTCGTAGTGTGTTTTATGCATTTTGTGTTTTTATTGAGGAGCGGGAGACCTTTCGAAATTTGGTTATTTTGTAGGTGTTCGGTGAGGAATGCAAAAGGGGCAAGAAGTGGTGCATTTGCGGATCAAAGAAATGAAGTGTCGAAGGCGTATTGAAGAGAGCTGCTAAAATCCAGTGCCCCACTGGACTTGGCCAGATCGAATTCCAGCGCCCAGCTGAGAATTCCAGCGACCCGCTGGACTAGCCGAAAAGATTCCGAAAAACCTGTTTAGTCGAATTAGGACTTCTCTTTTAGGTTATCTTTTATGTTGGACTATATAAGGTTTTCAAGACCGGAATTTTGGGGGACTCTTGAATGTTTTCACACAAGAGGCAACCCTAGTTTCTTTTCTACTTTGCTTTCAAATTGGAGAATTGTAATCGACAATTTGGATTAATCAATCGATGAAGTATTTTCATACATTGTGGTCATGTGTTGTCTTTTCATTCATCTACTTGACTATTGATTGTTTGGTTGGTTCATATTGAGTGTATGCGTATTAAGACTGACAACCTTGATTCGTGGCACGGATTACGTTCTCATCTTTACTGTTTTATTAAGTTAATTGATTGTGGCGCAAGTTTAGGATTGATAACCCTAGGTTTGTTTCGTAATTTATAGTAGTTAGTTACAACCCAATCATTCGAATTGAATTGCTTAGCTTAAGATTGACAAATCATAATCTAGTACTTTGAGAATTGATCCATCTGTCCCTGTGGAGACGATCTTTTTTATCTTTATATTACTTGTGCGATCGTGTTCTCTTGAATGTATTATTAACCCAATATTTATCGCATCACTACCTCAGTGGGACAAGAGGCCATAGACCGAATAAGACGAATATTAGAGCAACTGATGGCAGAGTGAAAGGAGACGTTAGATCGAATAGAGCAAATCACCCAAGAGAGTAAGATGATATCACCCCGGGTAGAGGAGATGGTGACCACAGCTATCCAGGAAGATCAAAAGTGCAATGAACCACACCGATGGCTACACGGTTAGATGGTTGCACAGATTAATGAGATCCGAGATCATGTTGAAGAGACAGTCCAAAAAGCATCAAGAGAGAACCAATGCTAGACCCGAGAACTCTTTGATCAGGTTGAGTCCTCCTAGAGGCCACTTAACAAAGACAAAGGGGTATGCACACCACTGCCACTTCCTACTAATTATACCTTTGATCAGACCCAAGGGACCTCAGGTGTGACTGTTAGAGGTTTGCCCATGAGGACCCCAGAATATCATCTACCCCAGACGTTACCTGTATGGGGAATTCAAGAGATAGATAACACTGGATATTATGATGCTACCGAGGCAAGAGGTAGCAACGATCAGATGGACCAGGGTCGGTACCAAGCAGCCCAAGAGAGAACTTACCTACCAAGAGTAAACACACAAGGTAATACTCATGGGAGAGGACCCATGAGAAATAACCCCATCTTTATGAGAACCCTTGCATACATACACAAGGCTTATATCGACCAGGGTATGAAGAAGAAGAGAATGACCAGGTTAACCATCAACTGGCATTTGAAATACCACGACCGAGAGGAGGCCAACAACAACCCCCTGTTGAAGACTTCAATGAAGAAATCCCTAGAGTACAGGAGCAAGAGCCTCTTGAAATAAACCGCCAAAGGGAATTGGTGGCTCAAGTACTCAATGACATGGGGATTGAGACAAGATAGGCGCAACGACCCAGGTTTACCAAACCATACCTAGAGTATTTTGATAGGGTCAACTATCAAAATGGATATCGCATCCCAGACTTCACTCAATTCTCGGGTAAAGATAGCAAATCATCCATGGAGTATATATCGCAGTTTAATATCTAATATGGAGGGGCCGCAAATAGCGACGAACTACACGTATGTCTATTCCCAATGACTCTCACTAGGATGGCCTTCACATGGTTTATTAACCTGCTACCAATGTCAATAAGGAGTTGGGCAGAGATGGAATAGAGGTTCCACAATCAGTTCTTTCGAGCTGAGCCGACCATCACTATCTCAGACTTTGCTCATATGCAACAGCTAGAAGAGGAGTCAGTAGAGAAATTCTTGATCTGCTTTCGGAAGGCAAAGAATAGATGCCCAACTAACCTCAATGAGTCAGATTTGGCAGCCTTGGCTATGCAAGGACTCAAATTCTCTCTTCGGGAGAGGTTAGGAGTCGAAAGGCCCTGAGACCTTGCTGAGCTAACCCAAAAGGTAACCATGGCCGAATAATTGATTAAAGAGAGGGATAGAAGAGCTGCTTCTTCTAAGGGTACTTACCGATATGACCCAACCCTAGAGATCGACCATCTAGAAGGTGATCAAAACTGGGACAACTGGGGAGAAGAGCCATTGTTTAAGGAGATGGTGGCTAAGCTCACCAAAGGTAACCTCTATGAGTGTGAAAGTCTGATACCGAAGAAGATTTCAATACCTAATGAGTTCAATTGCCCTACTAATAAGGCTAATCAACCAAGGGGCCTTAACAAAGTCAAGAAGGAGTACTCTTTCGATGTGACTAAGGCAGATGAGATCTTTGATAACCTCCTTAAGAATAGTCAGATCATCCTACCCAAAGGTCATAGGATCCCAGACAAGAAAGAGTTGAAGGTAGCAAGATTTTGTAAATGGCATGCGAGCAAATCACACAACATATCCAATTGTGTAGTATTTTGTAACTAGATACAATAAGCCATCAAAGACGGACGTTTGAAGTTCGCAAAAAAAGCACCAACAACAGCGTCATTTGTGGCTCCCATTGCGATGGCGAGCCTAAAGAAAGACAAAGAGGTTGATAAGAAGAACATGAGTAGGCCACCCATGGAGGACCTACTAAACTCACTTCAGACAAGGAGAGGCACCCTTAGGAGAGAGCAACAAGAGGATCTAAGGGAGGCACTCGAAGAGAATGATACGCCCGAAAGCTCAGAAATGTTATGAGAGGCTCCTGAAGGCTCAAAGGAGATACCCGGGGGGAGAAGCAATGATCTAGGTCACCGAAGCATCCATTGGAAGGTAGGTGGAGATCTCACCCCCACGTTAAGATCGACCTCCAACGAGGCACCAACATTTGATGCATCCAAACTTGGATTCAAAATACGTGCAAGAGTATATGATCGCACAAGTAATACAGTGATAAGAAAGATTGTCTCCACAGGGAAAATAGAATTCGTTCATTAAGTACCAGATTATAAGTTCTTGACTTTTAAGCCAAGTGATTCGATTAACGAAATTGGTTTGATGATCTCACACTAGCACTACCAATATTATCGCAGAATTTTAAGGTTGTCAATCTCAACTTCTAACGATAATAATAATTAAGCAATAAGCAAATAAGATTGGGTTGAATCTATAAACTAAATCAAGGTTGTCAATCTTGATCCGTGATCATACATACATCAATTGTTTTATCAAATAAGTTGTAAACAAGTGGAAGTTTATGATTTTGATCAAGTTTGTCACTCTTGAATCAAGAACACACACAACCATTTAAATGCTCAACTAATAATAAAGAGAATAAAATTCAAGTGAAACAAGGTACCTTCTTGATCAATAATTCAAATGTTGAGTACAACCTTCTTTTCATTGAGAAAGAATTAACAAGAACTTGAAATTAAAAGTCTAAAAGCTAGAAGTCTACAAATTGGAATTGGCTACTCTACTTCTAACTAATGAAAACTAAAACTAATGAAAACTAAGACTAAAATTGGATGCTCCTCCTCTTCTCCACCCTCTTCTATTTATAGCCAAAAGTTAGTGATGGATGGATGCAAGTTGGCAAGCAAGTGGGCAAATTAGTGTTGCAAGTTGGCAAAGCAAGTGGACAAATTGGTGTTGCCAACTTGAATTTTCAACATACAAAGCCAATTTGGAGTTTGCTTGCTTCAAGTGGAAGATTCCGGCTGTCCTTAATCAGCAAAAATAGCTCAACAAGTGGGAGGATTGAGGTTGCAAATTTGATCTTTGGTGCTACAATTTTTTGACTTTTCTGTAGAGTGCTATTTTTTCGGGAGTGTAGCGATCGCTATTTCTTGTAGCGATCGCTACATATAATTTTTCAGCAGCTCCTTTTTCACTCCAACGACCGGTCATCCATCCCTAGCTCCTGCAAAACATACAAAACTTCGACAGTGCTTTGTTTACTCGAATCAACCTGAAAACACAAGTAATACTAAACTAAACATAAATAAAATGACTCAAAACATGACCAAATTATATACTAAATACGACCAAATGGATGTATGTTTATGCATACATCACACCCCCACACTTACTTCTTTGCTTGTCCCCAAGCAAAGTGCATCAGAAGATCGACAACGTTCAAACCATTGTTACATAACTTACCCCAAGATCACACAAGCCTCGGACCTAAGTCTCATGAGTACAAATCGTATAGTCAACTCACTCTCAGCTTTTTAGTCTTGTCTTATCATCACAAATTCCAAACCAAGGAGTTAACCACTCAGAGGATATGATCAATTTAAGCTCACTCATATATGGTAGGTATCTATCTTATCACTCGCATACATGCCCAAGATCTAAGAATGTTAGAAATCATACTAAAACATAGTCAAACAAGATCAATCATATTATAGGAGGGACTTACTGGGTTGTAACGAGGCTTAAGTTAAAGGTGAGAAAATATGTATGGGAGGTAGCTAAACCACCCAATCCAAGGAGCTATACAAAAAATGTTCTAACTCTCGGCTATTCTAAGTATCTCACCCTGTTTCTATATCACACATCCCATCATATCCCAAATCCTAAAGACCATATTTTTGACTTGCTTATTTTGTTCCTTGTGCTTTTCTTGACTTTTGTGCACTTTTTTCTTTTTCTTTTCACTTTTTCTTTGATTTTTCTTTTCTTGCTTTTCCATCTTTCCACTTTTTCACTTTTCTTTTCATTCTAAGCACAAGGTGGTTCTTTTCTTTTTTGCAAGTCAAATTTATACATTTTGTTTTGGCCTTAACTTACCCATGAACCCAATCAATTATCTCTCCTAACTATACTACTATATGTACCATTACAAAATTTTCTCCAAAAGATATGATCCTAAAGCATCCTCAGACGGATAGTCAAAGGTAGGGAAATGGTCAAGTAAGGCTTGCAATGTGGCTTACATATAGTATTTCAAAGAATAAGGCTTTAAGCTCAACTGGGTTAGCAAGGAATTTTGTAAGGATTTTGGCTCTAAGGTTCCTAGGTTTGTATCAAAGAAGCCCTCGACACAATCTTTCTTATCAACCAATAGGATGGTCCTAACACTTTCATTACTTGTCGTGTAGGCACCTCATGAACAAATAGGATGATCATCCTTTCTTCGGCTCAAGTTCTCACAAGGTTCTTTTTGTCAACTCCTTAATCTATCCTAAGTGACTCAATAACTTGCCTAAACGACCAAGAGTGAGGTTGCTATAAAATCCTACACAATTCTCTCAAGTGTGATTTCCAACATGACTCAGGGTTTGCCGAGGAACAAAAAGTTTAAAATTTAGCAGTTTTTCTTCATCAATTGCACAAGACTCTAAACACTTCAACCAAAAATACACATCACACACATACAGACTCGATCACATGCAAATAACAAAAAGCAAACATGAAACAAAGACACAACAAGATCAATTAAAGGCACAGCAAAATCAATATAAGACACAACAAGATCAAAAGACACAAAGTACTGCACCCCCACACTTATTGGATACATTGTCCTCAATGTGTGAAAGGTATAGACATGCAAACACAAAGACTCAACATGAAAACAAAATAAAACAAAGAGGAAAAAGAAACAACTAGATCACTGGTGATGAGGAGCGGAGGTAGAAGGCCGGCAAGGTGAGAGCAAAGCCAGGCCCAATTTATGGCGTTGTCCTTGTGTATGGTAGTCAATTGGGCCCGAACATCCTCGTACTATGAGGCCTCAGTAGAAGCAAGCTGCTGGACCTAAATCTCGAGCTCTGTGAAATGGTTAGCAAGATCCTGCAGCTCAAGCTGCTATGGTAGAGGCGGTACTTCACTATCATCCCACAATTTCTTCTTGACAGCCTCGCGCTCACGCCACTCGGTGAGTTGGTACACATATTCACCATCATGCTTAACTTGCACAACCAAGCCCACTAGACCAATCATCCACCATCAAGTAGAAGGCAATGGTGGGGTGGCTGCTCCTCAAACCTACCTGGAACAAAGTCCCTAGCAAAGATCATAATGATATGTCCCAAGTAAAAATGGTTGGGCAACTTGGTTTTTAGAAACCGCCACAGCACGTCCACAACCAAATCAAAAGTGCTATAAGGACGGTTATGGCACATGCAAGCAAAAGCGTATAGTTGAGCTCGTGTAACTCAACTAACCTCATCAGTGCCAAACCATGCAAGACACATAAAGCGATGCAAAACACTAATATAAGGCTCCTTAAGAAGTGCAGAAGGGGATTAGGACTTAAATGCCGAAAACCCAATAAGGTCACGCCATTCAGCATCCATAGATACAGTGGCATTGTCAGTCACAAAGTTAATCACCCTTGAGCCCTATCTGGTGTTAAAAAGATGACGGAACAAATGTTCTGTGATAGTAAACGGCATACCAAACACACAAGCGCTAAAAGAGTGATGATCAGGCGGTATAATAAGAGTGCAGTAAAACTCATAATTCACATCATCATGAAGAGGCACAAAGTTATCCGCAAAATATTGCCATCCTAAGACATCTAAACTAGCACACAACAGATCGGCAATTCCTAGAGATTCCATATCTTCCCAATCAATCTTATATTGCTAAAACGAAGGAAGAGAGGAGTAATGAGTTTATCTGGCCCCTTCGATCTCATTAAAGATAGGGAAAGAAGCACCATACCATTCTTGGATGTCGACATGGGAAGGTGGGGGTGCGTGGGGCATATTTCTGGTCCGTTTTGGTGCTGGGTCAGACGAGGAGGCACTAGGTGTCATCGTGGTTCGCTTGGGAGGCATCATCAAAGTAGGTAGGAGACCGGAAGTGATAGCGGGTGGTAGTGGTGCATGGCTAGAGGTCAGAATGGAGGGTGAAGGGAGGTGGTTCAGAGTTGTGAGGAGAAGAAATTTTGGAATTAGGGTTTGGTGTGGGAAATTGGGTGTTTTGGGAGAGTTTTATTTGGGCTGAGTCGGGCCTATAGCGATTGCTATAAGCTATAGCGATCACTAGAGGGGGCATTTCATGGGTGTAGCGATCACTATATTCCGTAGTGATTGCTATAAGCTAATTTTTGGGGCTATAGCGATCGCTATGGAATGTAGTGATCGCTATACTCTTTTTTTCCATTGGTCTTCATTCAGAATTGCCCGTTCTGCCTTGTCCTACAAGTCACGAAACAAAAACAACAAAATTTTCTTTGAGGGTGACACTATAAACATTTCCCTATAAACCCACAAACTTGGGAAAACTCGGATGAGTGACACAAAATAAGAGAAAAAAAATAAGAGAAAGGAGAGATAGTTCTAAGTTAACGTCGTTAGTTTGACGATAGAAGAGTTTTACTAAGATGGGTGTGCAAGGTCCATGCGAGACTCATGTGCATCAAGATGGTTACCTAGGTAGACCTTCAAGTGTTGTCAATTTACCTTAAATTCTTCATTTGTATTTGAGTTTCGAAATTGGATAGCTCCGTGAGGTGTGATGGCGACCACCATGTAAGGACCAGTCCACCTTGATCTGAGCTTACCTGGAAAGAGTTTTAGACATGATTTATACAATAATACCTGTTGTCCTATCAAGAACTCATGACGAAGGATCTTTTTATCATGCAACTTCTTAGTCTGTTCCTTATAAATTCGAGCATTTTCAAAAGCTCCTAACTGGAATTCATCCATAGCCTCAAGTTGTAACATCCATTTCTCACCTGCCTTTACAAGATTCAAATTCATCCGACGTAAGGCCCAATATGCCTTATGCTCCAACTCGACTAGAAGATGACATACTTTCTTGTAGATGAGCTAGTATGGTGACATTCCTATCGGTGTTTTGTACGACATCTAGTATGCCCATAATGCATCATCCAACTTACCAGGCTAGTCCTTCTGAGAGGGATTCACGGTGACTTCCAGAATTTGTTTGATCTCGCAATTGGATACTTTGACTTGCCCACTTGTTTGAGGGTGATATGCTGTAGCAATTTTATAAGTAACTCTGTAATTCGCCAATGCATTTGCAAGTAAATTATTGTAGAAATGCTTGCCACCATTACAGACCACAACTCTAGGCACACCGAATCAAATAAAGATGTTCTTTTGCAAGAACTTAATCACCACTCTCGCATCATTGGTCGGTAATGCCACGTCTTCAACCCACTTGGATACATAGTCAACTACAAAAAGAATGTAAAGATGACGATCAAATGGAACAAAAGGACCCATGAAATCGATACCCCATACATCGAATATCTCGACTTCCATGTTGCCCGTCTATGGCATCTCATGGCAATGGGAAATGTTCCCTATTTGTTGCCATCCATCATACTTGCTCACGAACTCAGCAGCATCTTTAAATAGTATTGGCCAATAGAATCCGCTTTGTAATACCTTGGCAGCGGTGCATTCACCTGCAAAATGACCACCGTAAGGAGAATCATGGCAATGGTGCAAGATCAGTTTTGCTCTTCTTGTGGTACACATCTTCTCAATAGTTGATCTTTGCCAATCTTGAATAAATATGGTTTGTCCTATACGTAATACCTGACATCATGTAAAAATCTTTTCTTCTTGTCAGAAGAAAGGTTAGGGGGCAAGATGTTGCTTACAAGATAATTCACAATATCAGCGTACCATGGAATGGAAATGACATCTAACACATACAACTGCTCATCGGGAAAACTTTCATTAATAGGAGAAGAAAATGTTGCCATCGTGTTGTCAAGACGTGAAAGATGATCTGCAACTAGGTTGTCCATGCCTTTTCAGTCCTGGATTTCAATGTCAAATTCTTGAAGAAGTAGAATCCATCTAATGACCCTTGGCTTAGCATCCTTCTTATTGAAGAGGTAACAGATAGCAGTATGGTCTATATACACCGTCACCTTGCTCCCAAGCAAGTAAGCTCGAAACTTGTCAAGAGCAAAGATTACGGCAAGAAATTCCTTCTCCATTATTGTAGAGTTGATTTGAGCATCGTCTAACGTGCAACTTACATAATAAATGGTGTGAAACCTGGTCTTCCTCTTTTGACCAAGGATAACTCCAATGGCGTAGTCACTTGCATCACACATGATCTCAAAAGGCAGCTTCCATTCTGGAGACACGATTACTGGTGCTGATACATGTGCCTTTTTTAATGTTGTAAATGCTGCTTGGCATGCTTCGTCGAAAACAAATGGCACATCCTTCTCAAGCAACCTGCAGAGGGGCTTGGTGATTTTTGAAAAGTCCTTACTAAAATGCTGATAAAAGCCAGTGTGGCCTAAAAAGCTTCAAATCCCCTTGACAGTCAGCGGAGAGGGTAGTTTGTCGATGACCTCTAGTTTGGCTTTGTCAACCTCTAACCCCTTGCTTGAAATCTTGTGGCTGAGTACCACTCCTTCCATCATCATGAAGTGACATGATGATACTTTTCTCAGTTGAGAATCAAGTTGGTCTCCTTACATTGTTCAAGAACCTTACCCAAATGTAGGAGACATTCATCATATGAATCACCAAATACTGATAAGTCATCCATGAAAATCTCAATTTTTTGCTCGACCATATCCGAGAAGATCGCCATCATGCATTGCTAAAAAGTGGCAGGCATGTTACATAAACCAAAAGGCATTCTACGAAAAACAAACGTATTGTAGGGGCAGGTGAAGGTGCTCTTCTCCTGATCTTCTAGTGCAACATCAATCTAAAGATATCCCAAATAGCCATCCAGAAAGTAGTAGTAAGCGTGATCTGCCAATCTATCAAGTATCTGGTCAATAAATGGTAGAGGAAAGTGATCCTTCTGAGTGGCTTTGTTTAACTTTTGGAAGTCGATGCAAACTCTGTGGCCTACTACCGTCCTTGTTGGGACAAGCTCATTATTGTCATTAGAGACAACGGTAATGCCTCATTTCTTTGGAACACATTGTGTTGGGCTCACCCATTTTAAATCTGAAATAGGATAGATGATGCCTACATCTAACCACTTGATCACTTCTTTCCTCATGACCTCCTTTAGCTTTGGATTAAGACGACGCTGAGCCTCGACGAATAGGGAGAAATCATCTTCTAAAATAATTTTGTGTTGACATAAAGAAGGACTAATCCCTTTTATGTCCCTGAGTGTCCATCTGATTGCTTCTTTATGCTCGCCTATCACTTTAAGGAGGCAACTCTCTTTGTCCTGATCCAATGCGGCCGAGATAATAACTAGCAACTTATAATTTTTATCTAAGTAAGCATACTTGAGATGTGTCGGAAGTTCCTTTAGTTCCAGTTCTGGTGTTGCGATGACAGATGATTGTAGCTTAGGCCTTGGAGTGTCATCTAGCTCTAGCGATTCTGCTGTGCACACCCACGACACTATTTCTTTTGAATCCTCTATGTTCTCACCATCTACCCATGCACCCCCTTTTACCTTCTCACTTTCGCTTACTGCACAAGTATCCATGCCATGCGAAGCCATGATTTCGTCCACAATGTCGATCCTATAACAATCATCTTTCCTCATCATCGCAAACCTTAAATCGTAGCTCACCTTTCTCTACATCAATACTTGTCTTTCCGGTAGCTAAGAAAGGGTGATCAAGGAGGAGGGCCACGTCACGGTCCTCCTCCATCTCCATAACAATAAAGTCAACTGGAAAAATTAAGGTATCAACCTTAACTAGCACATTCTCCACAATCCCCTTTGGTCTGGTCATCGACCGATCAGCAAGTTGAAGAACTATAGATGTAGACATCATGTCTCCCAATCCAAGCTTTTGAAAAATTGAAAAGGGTATAAGGTCGATGCTAGAACCAAGATTGATTAACGCCTTCTTAAATGTTTAGTCACCAATAGTGCACAGGATAGTGAAACTCCCAGGATCCTTCATTTTCTGAGGAAGGTCCTGAGATAACACTGCGCTACATCCTCGAGTCAAGGGGATGACTTCAAAGTTGTCGATGCACTTCTTCTTGGAAATAAACTCCTTAATCCACTTCCAGTACATAGGCATTTCCTCGAATGCATCAAGGAGCAGGATGTTGATGTAGAGGTTCTTGAAAAGCTCCAAGAACTTCTAGTAGCTTGGGTACGATGCTTGCTTGTTGACTCTTTGTGGGAACGGTGGGGGAGGGTACTTTCTCTCTAGTACTGATTTGTGCGGCTCCACCATGGGGTTATCTTTCTTTGCTATGGCGGGTGTCACTTTAAGCTCTTCTTCTTCCTTATTCACCAGTTTCACTGGTGATTTTCATGTTAGAGGTGGCATACTCTTCCCCAAGTCGAGTCCACTTCTGGTGGTGATGGCCTTGCACTGTTGTTGATTAGTTGGTGGAGCTTTGGTGTTGCTTGGCAGCGTGCCAGGTTGTCTTGCATTCAGTTGCATTGCCAGCTGGCTAATTTGCACCTCCTGATTCTGGATTGTTGCTTCGTCGATCATGCGGTGGTGGTCTTTGCTGCAGCCACCTTTGTTGGTATGGCTAGAATTGCTAAGGTGGAGGGCCTTGCGTATTGCCACCACCAAAAGGTGGTCTTGGGTGTTGGGGTATCTGCTGACCTGCATTATTCTTCCACGAAAAATTTGGGTAGTTTGTCCATCCCGAGTTATACGTGTTGGAATATGGATCATTATTCTTGTTGGCATTTCCCATAAAATTAATAGGCTCAGCATCTAAAGAGCAAGAATCCGTACCATATGGTCCGGTACAAATCTCACAAACTTGAGAAGATGATGATGCTTATGGTGCCATCAAACTTTGGAACTGCGTAAGTGCTGCTACTTGTGCCTTTAGAGCAGCAACTTCGCCACTGTCTTGCACACTAGCCACTTTTCTCCTTTTGGTTCGATCTCCCCACTCATGGTTGGTGGCCATAGCTTCGATGATTTGGAAACCATCAGCTTCTTCCTTCTCTGTCAGATTTCCTCCAGCAGCTGCATCTAAGTTAACTCGGATTTGCGGCTCACATCCATTATAGAATGTTTGGATAAGCATCTAATCTAGCATTTGATAGTGTGGGCAATTGCAAAGTAGTCCCTTAAAGTGATGCCACGCTTCGTGGAGAAATTTGCCACCCTGTTGCTTAAAGTGAGAAATTTTATTGCGAAGTTGAGTGGTCTTACCAGGAGGATAATATTTTGCCAAAAACTTATCGACTAGCTCCTCCCATGTGGTAAAAGTGCCAGCAGGAAATGAATATACCCACTCCCTAGCATTGTCCTTCAGACTATACTTGAATAATCAAAGTTTAATGGCATCTGGTGAGACACCATTATACTTGACCGTCGAGCAGTGGTCCTCGAACCTTTGAACATGCTTGGTAGGGTTTTCTGAAGGATATCCTCCAAATTGGTCTTGTTGAACCATATTAAGGAGGTTGCTTTTTATCTCAAAGTTGTTTGCTTCCACGGCCGGGTAAGATATGCTTGATCTCGGATCAACAAGCCTCAGATGTGATTTATTCCTCATGGCCACAGGTGCGTTGACTACCTGTCATTCGGCCATCTCTCTCCTGAGCTGGTTCCTCCTTCGATGAAAAGTTTGTTCAATCTCAGGATTGTACTCTTGGAGAGGTTGATTGTCTCAACGGGTATGTGACATACACCAACTATACTTTCGCTGCGCTTTAACACTCAACAAACAAGATCAAGCGTAGAGATAATCCAGAAAGTGTAACAAAGCTTAGTAACAAAATCAAGAACACTTTATCCAATATTAACGATAACAAATTCAAAATGATTCCCCGGCAATGGCACCAAAAACTTGATGCATCCAAACTTGGATTCAAAATACGTGCAAGAGTACATGATCACACAAGTAATACAGTGATAAGAAAGATTGTCTCCACATAGAAAATAGAATTCATTTGTTAAGTACCAGATTATGAGTTCTTGACTTTTAAGCTAAGTGATTCGATTAACAAAATTAGTTTGATGATTTAACACTACTACTACCAATATTATAGCAGAATTTTAAGGTTGTCAATCTCAACTTCTAATGATAATAATAACTAAGCAACAAGCAAATAAGATTGGGTTGAATCTATGAACTAAATCAAGGTTGTCAATCTTGATCCGTGATCATACATATATCAATTGTTTTATCAAATAAGTTGTAAACAAGTGGAAGTTTATGATTTTGATCAAGTTTGTCACTCTTGAATCAAGAACAGACACAACCATTCAAATGCTCAACTAATAATAAAGAGAATAAAATTCAAGTGAAACAAAGGTACCTTCTTGATCAATGATTCAAATGTTGAGTACAACCTTCTTTTCCTTGAGAAAGAACTAACAAGAACTTGAAACTAAAAGTCTAAAAGCTAGAAGTCTTCAAATTGGAATTGGCTACTCTACTTCTAACTAATGAAAGCTAAAACTAATGAAAATTAAGACTAAAATTGGATGCTCCTCCTCTTCTCCACCCTCTCCTATTTATAGCCAAAAGTTAGTGATGGATGGATGCAAGTTGGCAAGCAAGTAGGCAATTTGGTGTTGCAAGTTGGCAAAGAAAGTGGACAAATTGGTGTTGCCGACTTGAATTTTCAACATACAAAGCCAATTTGGAGTTTGCTTGCTTCAAGTGGAAAATTCTGGCTATCCTTAATCAGCAAAAATGGCTCAACAAGTAGGAGGATTGAGGTTGCAAATTTGATCTTTGGTGCTACAATTTTTTGACTTTTCTGCAGATTGTAGCAATCGCTACAACCTAATTTTTCAGGAGTGTAGCAATCACTATTGCTTGTAGCAATCGCTACACATGATTTTTTAGCAGCACCTTTTTCGCTCTAATGATCGGCCATCCATCTCTAGCTCCTGCAAAACACACAAAACTTCGACAGTGCTTTGTTTACTCGAATCAACCTGAAAACACAAGTAACACTAAACTAAACATAAATAAAATGACTCAAAACATGACCAAATGATATACTAAATACGACCAAATGGATGTACATTTATGATGCAAGCATGCCTACGTCCAAGCAATCCAATCTACAAGACTCTCATCAAGTGCAAGTGCCAATTGGACCAATGACGCGTGCAAGAGCGAGGAGGCTTCAATCTGAACTTAGTGGATTAATTCAATAAGTCCAAGAATGTGCATTCAAGTCCAAGGATGTGCATGAGGCCCATGCAAAGCCCATGCACGTGGTAGAAGCTATTTTGGAAGGCTCGTCAACTTTACCAATCTGAAGCATGCAAGTTCGTCCTATTTTGTCCATGCACAATCTGAATGGGACGTGATATTTTAGCAAGCTTCTAGTATCTTTATTTATATTATTTAGTTCCTATTTAGTTGAATAAAGAGGCCAGAATCTCCTTGTCTTGGGGTACAAGTTTCGGCCAGATTAGGAGAAAGCTTTAGGCAGATTGCTTTTAGCTTATTTAGGAGTTTGTCTTAGCTTATTTAGGAGTTTATTATTTAGGACGTTTTTGAGAACATCCAGCCTATAAATAGAGGCTTGCACGAGTGTTTTAAGACACCCTACATTCGAATTGAATAAAAATTAAGTCTCTTGACTTTGTGAGTTTAACTCAGCTTGTTCTTGCCTAAGCTAGTGTGATGTTTAGGTTGAACAAAACTTTCACTTATCAAACGAGTTTGCCATCCTCGTCTGTGGCGTGATACAACGTGAGTTGGAGTTCTCAGATTGTTTGTGGCTCAGGTTGAGGCTCTTTTGCCTAGGTTCTTACTGGTCCAGTTCGTGGGTTCGAAGTCTCATCCATTTTAGACAACAATACATCCGTGCAAATTGTGTTTCTCCTGCCGAGATCACATCAGTTGGTATCAGAGCTACGGCTTGTTACTTAGACCATTCTATCCTTGTTATTTCGTGTGTTTTTTACTCAGCTTGTTGCTTATCAATCGGCTGATTTAGTTGTTAGTTTGTGTGCGTTAGTTTTGTGTTTTGTTGCGTCTAGTTGTTGGTTTGCGTTGAGTGTTCTTATGTGTGTTTAATTTTGTGTTTTAGTGTTTAGTCCGTGTTATTTCATTCAAGAAAAGAAAAAGAACAAAAAAAAGGAAAAAAAACAGAAAAGGAAACAAAAAAAAGAGGAAACAAAAAGAAGAGAAAAGAAGAAGGCAAACCTATTTCGGAAGTACAAAGCCAAGTTAGTTCGCAAGACTAATTAGGCAATTGCAAGAAAACAAAAAGAGGAACGCGTGCAACACTATTCCGGGAGAAAAGAAAAAAAATGTAGCCTAAAGGGTGCAACTAAACCGAAAGGAGTACTAAAGAGGAAAGGCACACGCAAAACAAAGAAGAGGCATCCGCGTGGAACCAAAGAGGAAGTTGCAAGAAAAAGGAAAAGCAGACCTAAAGAGGAAAAGGAGGAACGCAAGACTAAAAAAGAAGCAAGCAACCTGTTCTGTGCGTAACTAAAGAAGAACTTCGTGCAATACAAGTAACCAAGCAAAGAGTCACGAATTTGTTTGGTTTGTGAAAGGCATAGTTTAAACAAGACTCAACTAGCTTTCGTAAGAACTTGCAAGAGTTATCAAGAGAGGAAAAAGGCAAGAGTGTGTGAGCTCATTAGAGAGAAAAGCCAATTCTGAGTGCAAACACGAGTAAACTTGAGTGCACCTTACATTGAGAGTATACACGTAAGGGAGTGAACTTGTGAGGCCTTATTTATAACTAACTAATTTTCTTTCTTACAGCACTATGTCTCAAGGAAACGAAGAAGATAGGCAACGTATCTTGGCTGATGTGGACCTTAAGGTCTATACGAAAGCATTAATAGGGAGGTTTTAGCGTGTAATGCGAGAAGAGCTTGAGCCATTGCAAGAACGCATGAATACGATGGAGAATTCATGCAACAACCAACTGCCGAGGAGAGGAGTACACGCACCCAGAAGGTTGGCACCTTGGGATGACACGCTTGAAGGAGAAGTTCGTGCACCTAGGAGGAGGGCTCCTCTAGGAGGCTCAAGTGGAGAAGATTCTGATCAAGAAGGTGATGCAAGATCCGTGAGAAATTATAGGAGGCCGAGGGTTGAGCATCAACCAAGAGAAGCTAGAGAAGCAAGACCAAAGAGAGAAGATAACATGGGAAGTATCAAACTTAAGATACATGCCTTTGTTGGTCGTGCTGATCCGAAAGCTTATTTAGAATGGGAAAAGAAGATTGAGTTCGTGTTTGATTGCTATGAACACTCCGAAGCAAGAAAGGTAAAACTTGCCATCACTGAGTTTACTGATTATGCTATAACTTGGTGGGATCAACTTGTGACAAATAGGAGGCGAAATAGAGAGCATCCTATAGCTACTTGGGAGGAGATGAAGGTGGTGAGGAGAAAAAGGTTTGTTCAAAGTCACTACTATAGAGAGCTTTACAAGAACTTACAAGGAATGAGGCAAGGAAGTATGAGCGTGGAGGAGTATTACAAGCAGATGGAGATGGCCATGATACGAGCTGATGTAGATGAAGATAGAGAAGTCACAATGGCAAGGTTCTTGAATGGACTCAATTCTGAAATTCAAGACAAGGTTGAGTTACACCACTATGTGGAGTTGGAGGACATTGTGCATATGGCATCAAAGATTGAAAGGCAACTCAAGAGGGGAAGAGAAACTAAAGCTACATCTAGTTCTACTTGGAAGCCGAGCTACTCAAAGAAATTTGACAAGCCACAAGCAACCAAATTGGAGCATAAGGCCGAGAGTTCTCATGCTGATTCTCAAAAGAAGGTGGAGACCCCTCAAGCAAGAAACCGTGACATTAGGTGTTTCAAGTGTCAAGGATGCATGCACATCTCAAGCCAATGTCCTAATAAGCAAGTCATGGTGATTATGGAGAGTGGAGAGATTGTGACTGAAGGAGAAGATTCAGATCATGATAGCATGCCATCGTTGGAGGATGTATCCGAAGAAGAAGTTCGAGTCAATGAAGGACTCACTCTCGTGACAAGAAGATCCTTGAATGTGCAAGCTAAAGAAGAAGATGATATGGCACAAAGAGAGAACATCTTTCATACAAGGTGTTACATCAAGGATAAAGTTTGTAGTGTGATCATTGATGGAGGTAGTTGCACCAATGTAGCAAGCACTACCATGGTTGAGAAGTTGGGATTGATCACGACCAAGCACCCTAAGCCTTACAAGTTACAATGGCTGAATGATAGTGGAGAAGTTAGGATGGAGAAGCAAGTGCTAGTGTCATTCCATATTGGCAATTATGAAGACGAGGTGTTGTGTGATGTTGTGCCAATGCAAGCTAGCCACTTACTGTTGGGGAGGCCATGGCAATTTGATAGGAGGGTGACGCATAATGGCCACACCAACAAGTACTCTTTCACTCACAAGAAACATGTGTTCACTTTAGCACCATTGTCACCATCACAAGTTTGTGAAGATCAGATGAAGTTGCAAAAAGAAAGTGATGAGAAAAAGAGAAGTGAACAAAAGAAACGAGTGGAGAGGAGAGAAGAAGCCAAAAAATAGAATGCTAAAATGGCCAAAAGAGAGGTTGCAATTGAGAGATCAAAAGAAGCCGCAAAAACAGAAATAGTTTTGGCCAAAGAGAGAAAAGATGAGTGGAAAAGAAACTATTATGTGGGAGCAAGTGAGATCAAGCAAGCTTGTTATGAAAGAAAGTCTATGATCTTACTTCGGTATAGGGAGACACTTTTGATCACTAACGAACTTGAGCAAGACTTGCCAAGTATAGTTGTTTCTCTTTTGCAGGGCTATGAAGATGTGTTCCCCAATGAGTTACCTCCAGGTTTGCCACCAATAAGGGGGATTGAGCATCAAATTGACTTTGTCCTAGGAGCTACAATACCAAATCGTGCAGTATATAGGAGCAACTCGAAAGAAACAAAAGTGTTTGAGAAACAAGTCAACGAGCTTTTGGAGAAAGGGTACGTGCGAGAGAGCATGAGTCCATGCGCTGTTCCAGTCCTACTTGTGCCCAAGAAGGATGGATCATGGAGAATGTGTGTTGATTGTCGTGTAGTCAACAATATCACAGTAAAGTATTGTCACACTATTCCTCGTTTAGATGACATGTTAGATGAATTGCATGGTTCTTGCATGTTTTCTAAGATTGACTTGAAAAGTGGTTATCATCAAATTCGCATGAAAGAAGGAGATGAATGGAAAACGGCGTTTAAAACTAAGTGTGGGTTCTATGAGTGGATGGTCATGCCTTTTGGTTTGTCTAATGCACCTAGCACATTTATGCGACTCATGAACCA
>SOPF01026651.1:0-13342 GCA_012979155.1 Hypericum perforatum | reverse complement strand
GATGCACTTAGAGAGGATCAGTTGTATGCTAACTTAAAGAAGTGCACCTTTTGTATGGATAAACTTGTATTCTTGGGTTTTGTTGTTGGAGCTAATGGAATACAGGTTGATGAAGAAAAGATCCGAGCTATACAAGAATGGCCAAGTCCTACAAGTGTTGCAAATGTTAGGAGCTTTCATGGATTAGCAAGCTTCTATAGAAGATTTGTGAAGGACTTTAGTAGCATAGCCGCACCAATCACTGAGGTTATCAAGAAGAACGTGGGATTCACTTGGGGAGAAGCTCAAGAGAAAGCATTTCAACTACTGAAAGGGAAGTTGACTAATGCACCCTTGTTAGCTTTACCAAATTTCTCAAAGATTTTTGAAATTGAGTGTGATGCTTCTGGAATAGGTATTAGAGCTGTCCTCATGCAAGAAGGAAGGCCTATTGCATACTTTAGTGAGAAGCTAAGTGGAGCAACCTTGAACTATCCAACTTATGACAAGGAGTTGTACGTGTTAGTTCGAGCTTTAGAGACATGTCAGCATTACTTGTGGCCCAAGGAGTTCATGATTCATTCTGATCATGAGTCGTTAAAGCATTTGAAGGGGCAACACAAGCTGAATAGGAGGCATGCACGTTGGGTGGAGTTCATTGAGACATTTCCTTATGTCATTCGCTATAAGCAAGGTAAGAAACATGTAGTGGCTGATGCACTATCACGAAGGTACGCCCTAATCTCTACCCTTGATGCACGGATGATTGGTTTTGAACACATCAAAACGTTGTATGCTACTGATTCTTATTTTGAAGAAATATTTCGCGAAATCGAGAAGAGTGTGCATGGTAAATTCTTTAGGAATGATGGATACTTGTTTCGTGAAAATAAACTTTGTGTGCCTAATTGTTCTATGCAAGAATTGTTAATTCAGGAGGCACATGAAGGAGGATTGATGGGGCACTTTGGAATTGCAAAGACTTTGGCAATGCTACAAGATCACTTTTATTGGCCGCACATGACGAGAGACGTTGAAAGAATTTGTGGTCATTGCGTCACCTGCAAGCAAGCCAAGTCAACGATAAAACCCCACGGTTTGTACACTCCACTACCTATACCTAGCGAGCCTTGGATTGATATCTCTATGGATTTTGTGTTAGGTCTGCCTAGGACTAAACGTGGAAGAGATTCAACTTTTGTGGTAGTGGATAGGTTTTCTAAGATGGCACATTTTATTCCATGTCATAAGATTGATGATGCTTCAAACATTGCTAATTTGTTCTTTAGAGAGATTGTTAGGTTGCATGGTATGCCTAGAACAATCGTTTCTGATAGAGATGCTAAGTTCTTGAGTAACTTTTGGAAGACCTTGTGGAGTAAGTTAGGTACCAAGTTGTTATTTTCTACTACTTGTCATCCACAAACTGATGGTCAAACTGAAGTTGTGAATAGAACTTTGTCAACCTTATTGAGAGCACTCATCAAGCATAACATTAAGACTTGGGAAGATTGTTTGTCGCATGTTGAGTTTGCTTATAATAGATCAGTTCATTCTGCTACTCAATATTCACCATTTAAACTTGTTTATGGCTTTAATCCTTTGACTCCATTGGATTTATCACCTTTACCTTCAAGTGAGTATGTCAATTTAGATGGCAAGAAGAAAGCATATTTTGTCAAGCAGTTACATGAGAGGGCGAGGATGAATATTGAAAAGAGAACGGAGCATTATGCTAGACAAGCAAACAAAGGGAGGCACAAGGTTGTATTTGAGCTAGGAGATTGGGTCTGGTTGCATATGCAAAAGGAGCATTTTCCTGTCCAAAGGCGTTCAAAGTTGCTACCCCATGGTGATGGACCATTCCAAGTGCTTGAGCGCATCAATGACAATGCTTACAAGCTAGACCTCCCAGGTGAGTACAATGTGAGTGCTACGTTTAATGTTACTGATTTGAGTCCTTTTGATGTAGATGATGTGGATTTGAGGACAAATCCTTTTCAAGAAGAGGGGAATGATGCAAGCATGCCTACGTCCAAGCAGTCCAATATACAAGACTCTCATCAAGTGCAAGTGCCAATTGGACCAATGAAGCGTGCAAGAGCGAGGAGGCTTCAATCTGAACTTAGTGGATTAATTCAAGAAGTCCAAGAACATGCATTCAAGTCCAAGGACATGCATGAGGCCCATGCAAAGCCCATGCACGTGGTAGAAGCTATTTTGGAAGGCTCGTCAACTTTGCCAATCTGAAGCATGCAAGTTCGTCCTATTTTGTCCATGCACAATCTGAATGGGACGTGATATTTTAGCAAGCTTCTAGTATCTTTATTTATATTATTTAGTTCCTATTTAGTTAAATAAAGAGGCCAGAATCTCCTTGTCTTGGGGTACAAGTTTCGGCCAGATTAGGAGAAAGCTTTAGGCAGATTGCTTTTAGCTTATTTAGGAGTTTGTCTTAGCTTATTTAGGAGTTTATTATTTAGGACGTTTTTGAGAAAATCCAGCCTATAAATAGAGGCTTGGATGAGTGTTTTAAGACACCCTACATTCGAATTGAATAAAAATTAAGTCTCTTGACTTTGTGAGTTTAACTCAGCTTGTTCTTGCCTAAGCTAGTGTGACGTTTAGGTTGAACGAAACTTTTACTTATCAAACAAGTTTGCCATCCTCGTTTATGGCATGATACGACGTGACTTGGAGTTCTCAGATTGTTTGTGGCTCGGTTTGAGGCTCTTTTGCCGAGGTTCTTGCTGGTCCAGTTCATGGGTTTAAAGTCTCATCCATTCTAGACAATAATAGATCCGTGTAAATCGTGTTTCTCTTGCCAAGATCACATCAGTTTATACGTACATCAATGTTAGACGAAGTGTCTTCAGTCAGCTGGGGGAGAGGAGGCCCTCATCGACATGCGAGGGGCAAAAGGTTGAAGAGCTAGAAAAGACACTCGGGGGCAAGAGGTTAAAGAGCTGGCAAAGACACCCGGGGGGTAGAGCAGACACCCTTGGCGCTCTATAGAAGGCAGACATAGGTCTTACACCCCAGAGGAAACAAGCACGAGATAAAGCATCTTCAATTGACTGGGAGCAAAGAGGCCCTTGCCAGAAGCTTTGCTACAAAAGATCCTCACAAAGACTCAAAAGTGATGTCTCGAGAGAAAAGTTCAAGCACAAAAGTAGATCACGGAGGACCTTGAGAGGTTGTTAGAAGGCCACAAGGCTAGACTCAGGGAGCAAGAGGCTCTTCTAACTTTGCCCGTACTGCAATCTAATGCGGCTCCTAGGCAAAGCCAACTAGTCCATAGCGATGATATCGACCTTGTTCAATGGAAGATATCAAAACTCGGTAGTAATAGAACACCAGACAGCGGGTCTGACAAGAGAGACACTATTAGAAGAGAAGATTGACACAAAGACCCGAAGAAACAAAGCATAAAGAGATGGATACCCAAAAGTAAGGTTGAGGGTCCTTCTGAAGAGAAACCAACTGAAGAGCTACTGCTTGAGAGGGGTAAGAAGAAGATAGCAACAAGGTACACACTTAAGATGGAAAACTCTGAGAAGCTAAGGCTATACACCTTCCCCGAGATAGATGAAGAAGACAAGATAAGTCTACCTAGCATAGATGAGGAAGACAATGAAGAGTTATATGATGCTCCTCTCACTGAAGAAGAAAATATGAGAATGCAAGTGAGGGCATGCATAGAAGAAGATCAAGAAGATGAGAGGCTGGCACTCGAAGAAAGCATGAGTGAAGCTAATCTAAGAGAAGGAGAGCAAGACTTAGAGATTAACATGGTCTTCACCTTACCGACCAAATTTGGGCCGAAAGAAGAACAACCTAGTTGCTTTAATAGGGACGTGATCGAGGAGCACTTCATGGAGATAGAGATTGGGGACAAGACCTTGGCAGTCCCAGCAGTGGAAGAGTTCAAAGACACTGTGACAATAGCAAGGCCAACCAGGAAGATGTGTGAGCACCTTAAGCCATTATACATCTCGGCTTACATCTTTGGTAAGCCTATCAATAGGATCCTTGTTGACAACAGGGCAGTCGTGAACATCATCCCCTATGCACTATTGAAGAAGCTAGGGAGGCAAAATGAGAAGCTAGGCTCGATAGACATATTGATGACCGACTTCACGAGCAAAGCCACTCGATCATTAGGAGTGTTCGTCACCGAAGTTATAGTTAGATCTGTGACTCATGAAGTCCCTTTCTATGTGATCGAGGCCAAGACATCCTATAATGGCCTCCTTGGAAGGGACTGGATCAACTCGAGTCAAGTCATCTCATCCTCTCTTCACTAGTTCCTAATCCAATGGACACCAAAAAGAAAGGTGGAAGTAGTAGCTATGGATGAAAATCCATTTCAAGCAGCTACCAACTGTGTTGAAGTGGCCTTCTACAATGGGTCTATCATGCCAACCACCCTCGCATGGTGCAATGAGGGGGAGCAGGTCATTGGCTATGCGAACTTGATCGAACGAGGGATTATCTTACCTGATCAACCCTCAGAAGTCATACCCAAAAGGCAAGCCCTTAGTCTTACCTTTCGAGACTAAATGAAGAGAAGAAGAACGGACAAGATGGTCGGAGGTCTATGCCTTGTCGCAGTATGAAGCGGCCGAATTTGTCTTTGCCCAAATTTGTCAGTGAACGGCTCCTTAAGGACTTTGAAGAGGACCTAGTAGAGCTATTGACTGAGTACCAAGATTGTTTTGCTTAGGACTATGATAAGATGCCAGGTCTAGATAGGCAACTCATTGAGCATCGGCTTCCAATAAGGCCGAATTTCTAGCCTTACCAACAGTCAATACGTAGGATGATGCCAGAGGTAGTGGAGAAAGTCAAGTTAGAGATTGATAGACTACTCAGTGTTGGTTTCATTAAAAAGGTCAATTATGTAGAGTGGTTATCTAACATTGTACCCGTGATCAAGAAGAATGGAAAGATCAGAATATATATTGATTTTCGAGATTTGAACAATGCTACCCCAAAAAATGAGTATCAAATACCCATTGCCGATATGTTAGTTGATGCTGCGGCTAGACATGATGTTTTGAGCTTCATGGATGGTCACTCAGGATACAACCAAATCTATCTAGCAAAAGAGGACGTACATAAAATGACTTTTTGTTGTCCAGGGTCCATAGGGATCTTTAAATGGATCGTTATGTCCTTTGGACTTTAGAATACCGGTGCAACATACCAAAAGGGAATGCATCTAATCTTCCCTAACTTTATTGGTCAATTTATGGAGGTGTACATAGACGATATCGTGGTTAAATCACATGATCACCAGGAACACCTTGATCACTTGAAGGGATCATTTAAAAGGATGCGCAAGCACCAGCTCAAGATGAACCCTCTGAAGTGTGCCTTTGTCATTTCAGCAGGCAACTTCCTAGGCTTCCTTGTTCACAAGAGGGGAATTGAGATTGACGAAAATAAGGTGAGAGCCATCCAACAAGCTCAGCCCCTCAAAACAAGAAAGAGCTACAATGCTTCCTATACCAAATTAACTTCTTATGCCGGTTCATATCCAATATGGCAGGTCGTACACGGTCATTCACCAAATTACTCAAGTTAAAAGGAGGTGAGTTCCTATAGGAAGAAAAACACCAACAAGCCTTTAATGACTTAAAGGACTATCTATCATCTCCTCTTATAGTCTCTCCCCCAATACCAGGACGACTATTACTCTGATATCTATCAGCTGCCCATGACTCCATAGGTTGCTTGCCTGCCCAAAAGAATGAAGAGGGGAAGGAGCAAGCAATATACTACATGAGTTGATCCTTACTAGGTGTTTTACAGCTCAGATGCACGCATGGCATCATGAACTTTCTACCATAACCCTGCCTAATATTGGACGATCGGTCGTCTGTTTGTTCTTTTTGGCTTATGCCAGAAATGGGTGGCGTGTGCCACCCCTAGATCAGCCCAAAGCTTTGGCACACATCAACAACACCAGGCGTGATAAAACTTCACAGACTAACAAACTTGGTGCGCGCCAACAAGGGTCGCGTGCGCTAGTTTAGCAGCAAAGTTGTAGCAGTTTGCAAATAAGAGTAAGTAGGGTTATCAATCCATAGAGATTGATTTGTTAGGCCTACTCTAAGGTTTACTTACTTAACTAGGATCAGATTATGAAGTTTGTAGTTGAACACTTATGATCTAAACTCTAAAGATTGGAAATAAAGATCATAACAACTAACATAAGCAAAGTTTGTTTATAAAATAGAATACTAACAATTTATAAGCTAATAATGAGCAAGGTGCCTAAACCAACAACATAACCATAAGATAAAGAGGGGTCTGAGTGTATGTGATGTGGTCTGAGTGAATCGAAGGCAACCTCAACCACAATTTTCGTGCACGATGAGTCTAAATTGCTACTTAACATAGCTTCAAAGATCGGATATGTTGTTTCGACCCCACCAACCAACTAAACTAAGTTAAGCATCAACTATAAGCTCCACTCCAAGGATAATCAGTAGGTTACCAATGAGATTTCTCTCCTAGCAAGAGTACTAATCATCAAATCAACCTATCCATTAATTCTATCTCCTTTTGGTCTCAAGTTTTGACTAGCTACTAAGGCTTGGTGATCAAGCAAGTCTAAGCAATAGGATCAAGCACGTTGATAAGTATACATACAAGAATATACACAACTCTTATCAAGGGCTACATCAAATGTAACAAGGCACCAAACTCATTCAACTACTCAAACATACTTATATTCAACATAATAAACATAAACATAGACAAAAGAGAGAAAGGAATTGAAACTTATCAAGATTCAAAGCTCCACTCTTCAAGTCAATGTTCTTCTAAGTAAAAGTAAATATTTACATCTAATTTTGTGGACACAATCGCACTTTTGTCACAATTGTGCCACACTTTAGTTTTTAAGACAAAAACTACCTAATATACTAACTAACTAAAGGAATAGTAAACTAAATATCTAATCTAACTTATCTAACAACTTATGCAACCTAAAAATATCCTAAAAGTGCCTGCCAAACTTGTCCCTTGCCTTCACAAAGCCTAAGCCACCTTAGTCACTTCTTCAATTTGTTTATCCAATACTCAACTTTATTTTACTTCTGTTCGTCTGGTCTGGCGTGCGCCATGTGCACCTGGCGTGCGCCAGCCTTTGCAATTTTTCTTCTCCGAGTGAAAATGATCTTTTGAGTGATCTGTTGTTCAGATAATGGCTATATGGCATGTGCCACAGAGGACTAGCATGCGCCAGAAGACCGTGCATTATATTCCTTGGCTTTGTGACTTCCCTCTCGTCCGTGGCTTCGTGTGAACGCTCGATCATCCTTCACTACTCCTCGAATAGGCTCCTAAAAACAAGCAAACTTAATAAAAAATGATAAAATCAACATAAAGACACAATGAAGGAAAACTAACACTAAGACAACTAAAACACAACTAAATCAACCTAAAACACTAAGAACGATATATTAAAAGGGTACAAATAATGAGTATTTTTAACACTCATCACACCCCACACTTGAATCCTTGCTTGTCCCAAAGCAAAACTCAAAATGTGGTCAACCAAAACCAAAATCAAATACAAAAAAAAACACAAAACAAGGTAAAGACATGGCATGAATCGATCTACACTTAACTTCCCTCAAAAACATCAGCTCGTATCAAAATAAAATCATAATCTAAGTTAGTTCATCAATCCATAACACAAAGCACAACGAATTAGTAGGCATCTCAACACTCAATTGTTTAAACAAGTGTTAACTCTACATAAAAGACACTAGAAGGTTGACCTCACAAGGATAGACAAGTGTTTCACTCATATAATTTGTATGGTCAACTTCTTATCACTCGCATACATGTCAATATACTCATAGCATCCTACGTCCTACTCAACGTTATCTAAAAGTTGCAATAGTTGTTAATGATTGGGGGGTCTTTTCATCGGGTTGTAATGGGGCTTAGGGTTAAGGTGAGGTATAATATGTGGATAGTAGCTAAACCACCCAATCTGAGGACATGTCACAAATGCAACTAATCACTCGTCTAATCTAAGCATCTTCACATATATAGCAAAAATAAATACACTCCCCAAATATCCCAATATCCTAAGACCGAGAAGCACGCGTTTCTCCTAGAAACATGCCTTATTGAACTTCACATTCTTTTTTGCTTCTTTTTCTTTTCTTTTTCTCTCTTTTTGTTATTTTTTTTATTTTTTATGTAACATTCACAAACGAAAACAACTATACATATTTAGCACATTCTAGGTAAACACTCGGCTTCTAACATGGTCATAATACAAATCCCAACAAAAATAAACCTAACGAAACCCAAGCTACCAACTAAACCCAATACATATTCAAACCTATAAGTCCTCAAATCGGATGATCAAAGGTAAGGAAGATGGATAATATATGGTTTGTAGTCGGCTTCCTAATCTAAGATTAAGAAAAGGTTAGGCTCAAATGATTTAAACAATGGATATAATAGGAATTTTGTCTCTAAAGCTCTAGGCTCAATGTCAAAGAATGGCCCTGTCCTATCACTAACTCCCACAAAACCTAGACTCCGATAAGTACTAGTAGAATACCTCGATCAACTAAAGTATGCACATCATAAAAAATATAGAGACGGATGTCTCTTCCTTCTGCTCAAATACTCACAAGGTACACTTGTCAACCATCTAGTCTAGTCTACATAGTGAAACCACTAATCTAAATAACAGAGTGCGAGATTTCTACCCAATTCCTAGGCTTTGTGCTCAAATTAAATTCCTAACTAAGAAAATGATAAAATTCTAACACAAGTTGAAAACTTTTGAGGGGGATCAAATTTTTGAAAAATTCATGCCAAGTCTAAACTTAAACAAAATAACCTAACATACAGACATACTAAACAATCAAAAAGAAATATTCCGATAAGGAACCCTCCCCCACACTTGAATGACAAAATGTCCTCAAGGTGTCAAAGATACTAATAAGCACCTCATCTAAAAGAAAAACAAGGGTGAGATAGTTTTATCTTGATGACCTAGTACGTTAAGAAGCATCAAGGAAATCGAACGCTGAAGAGCTCAAAATGGGAACACTTCTGTACCAATTCACCAAAGATATGAAAAACCAATCTCAAAACAAACATACACAAATACATATAAACATAATAACTCACTAATGACTTGTTATGTAGACTACCTTCTTGTGACCCTTTTGGCTTGAAGCCTAATAGGATCACCATACAGTAGCATAACACAATCATTAATTGAGTTACAAACACACAAAACTTAAAACAGAGTCAAAATACAAGAAAATAAACAAACAAAGAAAACAAATAAAGAAAAATACAAAAGTAAAGAAATAAGAGCTCCCTGTTAATGATCAGAAGCTAGAGGAGGTGGTGGTAGGAAAATGAAACCGATGTCGAAGTTCTCCGCCTAGGTGCACATCTATTCAATGTACGCTCGTTGCTGCTCATAGTGCTCCCTCAGGAATGCTATATGAACTCTCTGATCGACATAGAATGCCCTATGTTCCTCTCTCTGAGCTCTCAGCTTGGCCTCCATGCGAGCATTATAGTCATATTGGTAGTCCCATCTGGCTGCGTTGCTAACTACGTAGTCTTGCAATTGTATGCCATAGCCATAAAGCTGCTCTCCATGACCATATCGATGTACCTGCATAGCAGCCAACTGGTCACGTAAAAAGTCCATATCTACCTGCGAGTCAGGTGCTTGATAACTTAGCCCTGCATCATAATGTTGGGCCTGGTACTAGTAGCTTGGGCCTACCTACTCTTACTGCTCCTCTCTCTGTGCTGGCACCCTTCCTGGTGCCTCTCCTCCCAAGGCTTGTACTCGACGAATTCCTCTCCATTGATCATCGTCTTCTTGATCAGCTTGCTCATATGGAGCTTCTCAATGCCGAGTGGCACTAGCTCCAGTATCATCCCATGGAAATCTACAAACTACCTCAAAAAATGGTAACGTGCAATTCGAGATAATATGACCTAAGTACAGAAATCTAGGTTCCCTATCGCTAATGGATCTAGCAAAGCAGTCAATGATCATGGCGAATGTGCTAAAGGTAATATCATGGCAAAGGCAATCTATAGCATAGAGCTGAGATTGAAAGACTTTAGACCCTTCCCATTGACCACTAATGGTCAGAGTCATAAAGCGATGGAGGATGCCTAGATATAGTTCTCAAATCAGTGCATTAGGCACCCTCCCTAACTTATATCTCTCGAATGCTATAATCTCGTACCATGCCCGATGAGCCTGACTAGTAGGAGAGAAGTCTAAAGTACCTGGTCCAGCCTTAAGGCTAAAAAGGTCATTAAACTTAACCTCATCCATGCTAAAATCAGTGTCAAATACACGTTCAGTAAAAGATCGTCTGTTAGCCACAACCTGCAATGTGCATTAGAACTCTAACACTACTTCTTGCCTAGCAATAATCTCTTTGTTCTTGAAATATCTCCATCCTAATTTCCTAAAAGCTGACCTCAGTTGTTTATGTACCCCTAGTTTCTTCATATCATCCCAATCAATCATAAAATGACTAAGGGCAATGAGGCGAAAGAATCTTTGATACCTCTCTCCCTCCCAATCGTGAAAGATTGTGAAAGAAGCATTGTAGCATCTGTAGATGTCTGGTGGTGGCGATCTAGGAGGAGAAGGCGAAGGGTTTCTTGCTCGCTTCCTCCTATCTCCGCGTGGAATCCGATTAGATCCTACAGCATCCGCCATTGCAAACTTTGTTTTGGACCTTGGAAAGTGCGGGTAAACGTATTGGGAGTGTTGGGCTTATGGAATTTGGAAGTTTTGGGAGGCAGGAATTTTTGGAATTTGAAATTTTGTGAAGAAAGTGATATTCTCTGGAGTTTTATAGCTGATTCTGTCCAAATCTAGCGTGTGCCAGGTCCATTGGCGTGCGCCAACTTCCACTTTTCTGTGATTTATAGCATACGCCAGCCTCATTGGCATGCACTAGGTTTCTTAAACACGAAAGACATGGCATTTACCATATACTTTGGCACGCGCCATGTCTGTACACTACTCAAAAACTATACACTTAGACTAAAAATACTTAAAATAATATATCTAAAATAAGAAACAAACATGCTAATCTAAATTTTTTGGCTTTTATGTACGCTGTGTTCCTGGAAAGCTTGAAAACTAGATGCCCCATCTGCATGGGTCAAAGGTGCAACTTGGACGTTCGCAATTCACACAACTCACGAATGGCATACCATGACGAACTACCTCTTTGTGCAACCTTTTTGGCTTTAAGCCTAATATGATCGCAATGTAGTAGCACAGTATGCTCATTTTGCGAGTTAGTGCTATTCTTGCTACAATCTCCATCGTGCTCTAATTTTCTGAACCTTGGACAAAATTCAAATCTCTTCATCCTCCTCTTGAAGGCACTCTTCGATGTTCCTCTAGAGTGTCTCAAGAAATTTTCTTCTCGTCTGTCAATTCTCAAGGTCTCTTGTACTCAACGAAGAATGATGAGACAAATATCAATCGAGATCTTCCTAGACACTAAGACACTAACTAAACAAAGATATTTAATATAAAACATCCTGTTCTTTATTCTCTGTAGGTAAAAACGTTTACGCATTGGATGGCACATAATTCGATTGCACCTCTGCATCTCGATTAATATCGCTCCCTCCAATGTAAATTTTGCATCATTGGTTGTTGACTAGAAAGACTATCCCATCGCTATTTTTCAAATCAAGTGCTCTGAAAGGAAACACCTTGACAATTAGGTACAGGCTGCTCCACATGGATTTGAGCTTCCCAGGGAAGAGTCTTAATCACCAATTATAGAGAAGAACATGCTACCCCTCCTTAAAATCTTTTTGATAATGTGGGCATCATGTCTTCTTTTGGTCCTTTCCTTGTAAAGCCTTGAGCTTTCGAATGCCAAGTCCCGCATTTCATCCAACTCTTTAAGTTGGAGGATTCTACATTCTCTGGCCTTTTTGTAATCATAATTAAGGGTTTTAATGGCCCAAAATGCACGATGCTCAAGCTCTACTGGGAGATGGCATGCTTTGCCATAAACAAGCCTATACGGCGACATTCCTATAGGTGTCCTAAATACTATACAATAAGTCCATAAGGCATCATGGAGCTTGTTCGACCAATCATTCCTTGTTGTTCTGATCGTCTTTTCTAAGATTTTCTTAAGCTCTCGATTTGATAGCTCAACTTGTCTGCTAGTTTGGGGATGATAAGGTGTTGCCACCTTGTGCGTCACCCCATATTTCTTAAGCAGGACTTCAAATTGTCTATTGTAGAAATGTGACCCACCATCATTGATTATCGCCCGTGGAACTCCAAATCTCAAAAAAAGATTCTTCAGAAATTGGATAACTACTCTAGCATCATTTGTTGGTGATGCTACAGCTTCTACCCACTATAAAACATAGTTGATGAGTGTCAAAAACACTTATTATTCAGACCCCTTTAGTGTATCATTCTTAGTGTTTTTAGGTTGATTTAGTTGTGTTTTAGTTGTCTTAGTGTTAGTTTTCCTTCTTTGTGTCTTTATGTTGATTTTATTGTTTTTCATTAAGTTTGCTTGTTTTTAGGAGCCTATTTAAGGAGAGGTGAAGGATGATCAAGCGTACATGCGAAGCCACGGACAAGAGGGAAGTCACGAAGCCAAGGAATTTGATGCATTGACTTCTGGCGCATGCCAAGCTCTTTGGTGCATGCCACATAGCCATTGCAAGAATGACAGATCACTAAGACCAGATGCATGCCAGGTACACTTGGCGCATGCCAGACCAGACGGACAGAAGTGAAATAAAAGCTGAGTGTTGGACAAGCAAATGCATGAAGTGATAAAGGCGGCTTAAACTTTGTGAAGGCAAGGAAACAAGTTTGGCAGACACTTTTAGGATATTTTTAGGTTAGATAAGTTATTAGATAAGTTAGATTAGATATTTAGTTTACTATTCCTTTAGTTAGTTAGTATATTACGTAGTTTTTGTCTTAAAAACTAGAGTGTGGCACATTGGTCACAAAAAGGAGTATGTGTCCACAAAACCATAAGTAAATATTTCCTTTTACTTAGAAGAACTTGGACTTGAAGAGTGGAGCTTGAAACCTTGATAAGTTTCATTTTCCTTTCTCTCTTTTGTCTATGTTCATGTTTATTATGTTGAATATAAGTATGTTTGAGTAGTAGTATAAGTTTGGTGCCCTTTTATCCTTAATGTAGCCACTGTATGAGTTTTGTATGTTCTTGTATGTGTTCTTATCAACATGCTTGATCCTATTGCTTAGACTTGCTTAATCACCAAGCCTTAGTAGCTAGTCAAAACTTGAGACCGGAAGGAGATA
>SOPF01026649.1:0-28345 GCA_012979155.1 Hypericum perforatum | reverse complement strand
ACCAGTATCCGGGATTTTGCACCGGATATGCCAATATCCGGTATTTTATACCGATTGATGTAATCGGTATAAAATACCAGATATTGGCATATCCGGTGCAAAATCCCGGATACTGGTCCTATATCCGGTAAAAATTTTATTCTTGCCACGCTGGACACCAAACTTGTAATTTTTTCAGTTGGGTACCAATTTCGTAATTTCGGATGAATAGTAACACCAAAAAAAAAATTCCCAAAATAATATCATGTGTTTTTCTCAGGCCATGTGAGTTTTGATCGGAACTGACATGGCGATAAGGTGTTGTTGACATGGACAAGTTGGTATAAAAAATGAAAAAGAAAACACGTGTATCTACTTAGCACAGTAAGTCAGTTTAGTTAGTATCTATCCCCGAAACATGCAATAACGTTCCACCTATATACTTACGAGACAAATCTTCAATCGAAAGCTATTCAAGAGAAACACAAAGAAAATCACAGAGGAGTCCTAACTTTCGATTATGTTAAGTTTCAGATATTATTATTTGTAAACACTTGTGTGTCAATGAATAAGTTTTATTTGTTGTTCAGGATAGATTTGGAAGATTTGTGAGTACTCTTAGGAACAAGATTGAAAAAATGGTATTGGTTTGTTGTTTGAGATTATGAATAAGATTATTTTGTTCTCGATGAATTTGGAAGACCATCTATGGCCTGAAATAATCCCGCACATAATATAATAGAATAGATGATGAATTGATAAATTTGAAATTTAACAAATCACATTCTTTAAGCAATGCAAACGTAACAAGATCATATGTGACCTAAAATAATCATGCACATGATATAATAGAATATACGATAAATTGATTAATTTGAAATTTAACAAATTACATTCATTGCAGCTAATTCATCTCTGCTACAAAACATGTAAGGTTATATGGATGCCATATTGATAATTTTTCGTGGAATGTTATAGTTTTAATCTATTTTTAATAAGTTAAAGGCTCAATTTAAGTTACATATTTGATACCAAGGACATATAAAAGTTAATCATTTAATCAATTGAATTTGCATATTCTTTCCAACAAAATCTTTTTTAATAAAAGAAAATATGTTAAAAAGTTAGGTTTTTATACAATTTAGAACCTCTGATAGAATCTAATTTTAAGATCTCAAACAAGAAATATATTAATTGGTATTCTTCATGTCAAAGAATTGTTGTGAAACTTATCTATCCCTAAGGATGGCATAAATGTCTATAGCCTGCGGGTCGGACCCTATCCTTACTCTGTGGGTCGATGGTCTGGTGACTTTGACTCAGTCTAGGATAGGGTATGGGTATGAGTCTACATTTAAAGATAAGGTCGAGGGTAAGGTATGAATCCTATGAATTTTTACCCTATCCTTACCCGTTTATCATAATTTAGACCCTACCCTAACTAGACCCTAACTAAACTCTAATTTGACTTATTATTATTTTTTATATATAAAATATAATATATTTCTTAAATATTCTAAAATATACTCTATGAAATTGATTTTATTTTTGGTGATATGTTAGATATTTCTTAATAAATTTTAATATATTTATTATGATTTATTTAAATTTTATATATATAATTAAAATTTTGTATTAAAAAATATATTGTATTTAATTCGAGAATCGGACCCTATACACCTTATGGACCCTGAAGATAATGATATGAATTTAGTAATGAAAACATTTAAGAGTCTAGGGTAAGATATGAGTCCGACTTTTTAAACTAGGGTATGGATAGGGTTGCACAATACCCTACCCATCGCCATCCCTATCTATCCCACTATCAGTTGATCGAATATAACCTATGATGTGAGTTTCATTAGTTAAATTATTCAACCGGAGTTTTTCTACTTTAATTTACTTCCTCGGTTTAACAACAAACCGTGACGCAATGCAAACTTAACAAGACCATATAACTGATATAAGGCTCAAAGCAATTGCTCGCATAATACAATAGACTAGATAGTGAATTGATTAACTTGGAATTTAACGAATACTATTGATTGCAACTAATTTATCTCTGTTGAATAAAATGTAAGACTGTAGTTTCAATATATGTGAGTGACATATTAATGACTTTTTTTGGTGGAATGATATATGTATAACTGGTGACAATGAAGCTCTCATTATTAAGTTAAATGCTGAATTTAAGTTTAATATTTGATAACAAGGACTTATAAAAGATAAATAATTTTTTTGAAATGAATTTGCATATTCTTACAAATGAAATCTTTTTAAATGAAAAAAAAAGTTTTTTCTTGATCTGCTTAGGAAGACTAAAATATATGTTATGCATAAAATTTAGAACCGCAATGGAATCTAATCTTAAAATCTTAAACAAAAAATGTGAAATAATGATTGGTATTTTTCAATGTTGACGAATTATTTTTTTAAGGATAAATATTTACACCAAATTATACATGTTAGAAATCAAACTTTGGACCATATTATGTCATGTACGCCTTGTACCATTGAACCAAATGGTCATTGGCAAAGTCAACAAATTGTTAACGAACTTATTTATTCATTATCACTTAACCAAATATAACATATGATGTGAGTTTGATTAGCTAAATTATACATTTCACTAGAGTTACGTTAATATTATGGATAGAGTTATTAGATATCTCAAAATATGCCAAGTAAAAGGCATCCTTATGCATCACAATAATTACATTTATATCACCGCTTTTGCAGATTTTAACTGGACTGGCATGATAGATGATTGTAGGTCTACAATTGGATACTCCCTTTTTTATTGTTGCTAACGTCCTCTAGAGATCCAAAAACCAAAGAGTGGTTGCAAGATTAAGTGTAAGGTTGAATATCGTGCAAACACTTCCTTTGAATATGAACTTATATGGTACATATCCAATGCATAATAAAGCTTTGTTAGAATAATAAAGTAATCATTTACATAACCTCCATTCCGGTGTTTCATAAAATGATGAATTATATCAAGACCTATTGTTGTTTTATAAGGGGTATGGTTCGAAAGGGAATAATTGATATGCCTTTTATATTCAACAAACTATAGATGTCATCACCAAATCTACTGGAATTGCTCAATTTGAACATCACCTTGGAAAGTTGTGGGTTTGTGATTCTATTTTCCAACCCAATAGGGAGAGTTAAGAATGACAAATTAATAATATGGTGATACTACGATTGATTATCATCTCCTCATCATATTAATCAAAATCTAGATGACCAAAGTATCTTCGCAACACAGAATTTGACTCTCTGGTGCGCCACTCCTAGTCTAATGAGCACAATTATATAATAGTCTGATAAAGCTAGTTCCTGCGTTTTTTATTTCTAAGAGATGGTGACGATTTCTCTCCTATGTACCATCTAGTTAATAAATATTATTAATTTGTATTAGTTGTACGCATTCAAATATTTATTACTTAGTTATTGCTTAATCTTTTCTTGTATATGAATACACATGTAACCACACCATTACGAATAATCGAGTTTAATCTTCTTATTTCAAATTGTACATTAATTATGTAAAATCTTGACTTAGGGTTTTTCTATTAAAAATGCAAAACTATGAAATCATATAAAAGTTTAAAATATGTACTATTTAATATTGCATTGATAAATTCAATAGTTTCTAAAACATTATTCTAAGACCATAACTTGTTTTAAAATTTTCATACCTAAAAGAATTATGACCATTATTTACCATTAGTTGTATGATATGAACATGAACTTGTTTAATGTATACCGCGACTATATTGGTTATGATAAAAATACAGACATAAATGAGAAGAGAATTATTACATAGTTTTATTGAGAGCATATTCTGACCATAAATTTTTTTAACGAGAAGATGTGCCATTATAGTTCTAACCGTAATTAATTTACATTAGCATAACTAAGTGTGACCGTCTGAACTAGTTGGTGCTTGTGTGGACACATCATTTTCTAATTCTCTCTCTTTTATTTCTTCAACGTAGCAAATAACTCTCAAAAAACTAGAGAAAGGTACACATAAGTACTATATGATTTGGCTGTTTCCCAAAAAAGATTGTGTGATTTTTTTTTTCAAATTCAGTATCTCTAGTTTACTTTTGGGAACAGCTTAAGTTCCAGTCAGTTTGAAAGGGTGCATTAACACGTCAGCGCCATGTAAACACCACGTCAACTATTATATCTTATTTGGTCAGGATGACATAGCATGGAAAATTACCACTTCCTCCTCCTCCTCCTTTTTCTCTTCCTCCTCTTCTTTTTTCTCCTCCTCCTCCTCCTCTTCTTTTATTCCTCCTCCTCCTCCTTTCTTCCTTCCTCTTCCGTCCTCTTCCGCCCCTTTCTCCTCTCTTTCCTCCTCCTCCTCCTCCACCCATCCTCTTCTTTTTCCTCCTCCTCCTCCTCCTCCTCCCTCCTCCTCCACCCCCTCCTCTTCTCTTTCCTCCTCCTCCTCCTCCACTCCCTCCTCCTCTGTTTCCTCCTCCTCCATCCCCTCCTCCTCTCTTTCCTTTTCCTCCTCCTCCTCCTCCACCCCCTCCCCCTCTTCCCTTTCCTCCTCTTCCTCCATCCTCCTCCTCCGCCCCTCCTCTTTTTTCTCCTTCTCCTCCTCCACCCCTCCTCTCTTTCTTCCTCCTCCTCCTCCTCCTCCACCCCTTCCTCCTCTCTTTCCTCCTCATCTTCCACCCCCTCCTCCTCCTCCCTCCTCCTCTTCCTCCTGCCATGTCATCTTTACTTATAATTTCTGGAATGACAAGTAGATTAGAAAATAGTTATGTGACGTTGATGTGTTAGTGCCCAGTGGCTCGACACTCTTCCAAACTGCCCTAGACTAAAATTGTCTCCGAAAGTAAACTACAGGTACTGAATTTGAAAAAAAAAACACATAATGTTTTTTTTAGCTCGGGTCAAATTCGACGATTGCGCCCAACGGAAGTATTGTTTTTTTGGAAACAGTTAAACTATAAGCTACTTATGTGTATTTTTCCTTAAAAACTATGCAAAATTTTTTACCATCTCGTTAAGCTAGAGTTCTATTGTGAGTAGGAAAAATCACATAAAATTTAGGCATTGTTAGATAAAGCATGCGAGAGGCAGAGCACGTAGGTAAACATCATGTTAGCATAACCTATGAGTGAAAAAGTGACTTATCACAAACAAGATTGGATTGAGTGACGGTTTTAATAAGCTCAGCCCAACCCAGACTGAATAAGATTAAAGGTTTTTAGCGCATCAAATGTCATAACCTGATCTAAGGTCGATGATCAGTGCTAGACTATGCGACATATCAAAGATATGATGCAGGTCTAGTAAGTCCCAAATCATTTCACAGGTCTTATCAATATACTAAAACCAAACCAAAATAATTTACAAACCAAAAATCAACAAAATCTCAAAAGCTACTACTACGGAGACTCTATACATAAGGAAAATGATGGCACTATCCAGAAACCTCAAAGTGTAGTCCTTGAATGAAAAATAGCTGGGCTTATACCACGGATTCTGAACACTCAAAATAAACGAAGGTCTCAGAGAACCTGAGATGGAATAGTAAGGGTAAATATTTAAAAATACTTAGCAAAGAAATAAGACATAATATATTAGTTATGGCTGACATATGCATATAACAGAAACTCAACCATGTTCGATATCTCTAAATCAAAATGTATGATGATCAAATGCTACACAAAGTACCACAAATATAGACACACATACATAGCCATGAACAGGTTTTGAAAGGCCCCTTCCTATAATTGCACAAGGAATATCCAAATGGCCAACAAAATCTTCGTCCATAAACAAACAGAAGATAGATTACAAATGTAAACTAGTGATAGTATACAAATGTAAACTAGTGATATCCCCAACCTATGAGCTCATAAACTAATATTCCTAGTTAGTACGGGAAAGCCTGTTCATTTCTCTCACAAAAAATACATATCTTATCGGATATATGACAAACGAATCAGAATCATATTCATCGGACATAACCAATCAGCCTCGAGCTAGCAATCTAGCCGATTGTTCACAAATGTCATATGCATCACAAACCAATCAAAGTATGTCCAAATGTATCATAGACCAACACCATATGCATGTGATGCACATCGTCAAGCTCTGAAACATACATATAACAACACACAACTAAATTTATCATTTACTATTCACTTACACAGACAAACACTCTTCAATTGCGTTGGTTCCCAAATCCGATACTTCTTCCACTTAAAGATTCTTCACCAAAATACCTTGGACAGATCTGTACAATAATCCCAACCATATAATAAGGTTAACTCTTGGCTTCCAAAACTAATTTACCTCCATCGCTGCAAAATGACCAACTTAGACACACTCGTAATTCATCATCGCAAAATCATCCAAATATAACCAATAGCTCAAATTCTTTAAATACTTGGTTTCATTACCAAAAATCCCACATGTATATACTATGTATACAAGTTACTCATGCTCATAAGTGCACAAAACAATCCGTTTTGCCAAACCGAATATCAATGGAGCACACGGTAAGTTCCATCGCAATTTACCATTCGGAAATAGGTGAAGAAAATCAAAGAAAATCCATATATCACTTCAATTCAACTCTGTTGTTTATTCTTGAAAACTCAGAATTTCACAATTAACCTCAAATTCCCAAAAATCAACTTACCAAACTTTTCTCTTTGAACTCGCTCAACTTTGAACTCAGCTAACAAGTCCAACTTTCAACAAGATGCTCAGAATGTTTCTTTCAACCAAACAAAGTATATGATATATATCCAAAAAGCTCATGAAGTCTTCTACAATTGTCTCACAATAACCAAATCTAATTCGGAGTCTAAAGATACTTACCAAGTCGTTCTTCTTCCTCCTGCTCTACTGTCTGCCTCAGAAATCATTCGACAGTTCAAAACCAATTTCTCGTTGATTCCTTGATCCAAATAACACATATGATACACCGTCAGAAATTTATCTTCATCTTCTACAATTTCATTGACAACCTACAAAGTCTGAATTGGATTAGAAGATAACTTACCGAGTCGTTAATTCTTCAACTGCTTCTTTCTCTTTCCTTTTAACCCTCTCTCTTCTATTTTTTGAGTTTGGGTTTGTAACTTATCTTCTTAGTTTTCCACCTCTTCTATAACCTTACTGGGTAAAAGGAGGCACCTGGTGAGTCATTTACCAGCCTGTTTCACATTCTTATTTAACTTTAACCTTGGTAAAATGTGATTGGCTCCTTGTAACTTGAAGTCCAATCACAAAAGTCCAACTTCAAGCCCATTTTTCACCTACTTTCTTTGATTTCTGACCAAACTTTACTAAGTTGTAGCTCTATGTGTCTAGTTTTTGAATCATACTCATTTGCATCATTTGGAGCAAAATTGAGAAAGTTGTGCTCAATTTACTAAGCAAACATCATTTCTGTCCGAACTTGACCAACTAACTTTACAAAACTTGGAAATTCTTTGAATGAACTTTGTTGAACTTGGAGCACATTGCTAGGGAAACTAAATGACACTTAAATGCACTTCCAAAACTCAACTCTCAAATACATAACACAATGCAATAACGACCGACCACTTTCGAGATTATCACATTAAATTTTGGCAAGAAAAATTCAATGATTAAGATATACTAAGATATTTATTTATGTCGTTTTACTCTTTCCTCATTTCTCCGTCATTTTCTCTTTGTGCATTTCTGCTCCATTTTTCATCTCTCCCTTTTCTTCTCTCTCACCCCCTTCCCCCGCAGACAATGAATTTCTTCAATTCTCTCCCATTTTCTTTTTTTATATCTCTCTTTTTTTTTCTCACCCAAATAAAATGCCATTTCTCATCTCTCCCTTTTCTTCTCTCTCACCCCCTTCCCCCAAGCAGACAATGAATTTCTTCAATTCTCTCCCATCTTCTTTTTTTATATCTCTCTTTTTTTTCTCACCCAAATAAAATGCACCTACAGTAAAAGTACGATTTTGAGATGACAAGTGAACTCTCCTTGACTCCAATCTCTACTGTTTTCTCGCGATTCGATGTCTCCTAGATGATCGAGTTTCAATACGAGATTTAAAAAAAATGAAACTTTTGATGCCAACAACACAATTAATAATCGTTTGGTATAACCCAAGTTCAGATTCCTTAGGCACGGCATATATACTAGTTTCCTGCTATACAACTAGAGAATTGGGAAGTGGGATGGCCTCAAGAAGGGAATCTGTTCATGGAATATCAACATAAATCCACTTCTTCACTACAAACTTTCATGGCAAAGGTTGGTGAAGGAGAAGCTGTGTGATAAAAGAACCAATTGAATGAACCTGCATTAGCATCAACATAACCAAGGTACAGCTAGCCATCTTAACCTATACATACAACATCTGATTCTATCTCTGCAAAAACTTCTGTCAATCTCCTACCTCGAAAAGTTGTCACGGACTCACGGTCAGAGTCGTGACCAAGGTGGCTAATTTTAGAACTCTCGGGTAAGCAGAAGTTGTGATCCTCCCCCTCTCTCCTTTACAAGGCGCTCAGAACATTTCTTGGACCTAAATGCCATTGCCATCATCTCATGTTGCAGCAATGAGGCCTTCCCGTAGACTGCAATTTATCCCAAAGGCAGATCATCTGCCTCGGGGACTGGTAATGTGCTGTGTAATAGCCTTCAATGCAGCCGAACTGACAGAATTTCAAGCTATGTACATATACCACTGGCTTTGTGCGGTTAAACTGTTCAACCCACATTCCCATACTTACATCTTCCATTTTGAACAACTGCAAGGCCAAGAAAAGTAAATGAGCAAATTGTTGATAGAGAGACTCAGAGAGAGAGATAGAGAGAGGGAGAGAGAGTTGAAAAGTCAGTTTGTACCCTGAGTTTATGTTTCTCAAACTCGGTAAACACAAAGCGTGCAATATCTGATGACATGATATAGCCAGGTCCATTTGCATAAGGTGGGTAATCTTCTTCTGGCCATTCCTGAACCATCACAAGAAGAGAAACAGAAGCATGTCATCCTTATATTGTTGCGAGACCCCAAAGTCCCAAAATATGCATATGGTCTAAACTACATAAATATTATTTATCTTCTTCAGGTAATTAGTGCCTTCAGATTTCCATAAAAATCAGTACAGGCAGCCACAAGGTCAGGAGAAAAAGCATTCCCAAATGATAGAATCATGTGGCAAGGAAAAGGAAAACTTGATAATTCATTCATACCTCATATGTCACTGCCCATTTACCATGTCTCAAGGGCTTATGGTAGTAATTTATGTTCCCCACATACAAGCTGCTACCCTCGGGAATTTTTTGCGCTTCATTCATCACTGCGTCCACTCTCACAAATGTGTCATCATCACCCTTCATGATGTACTTTGCACCTACTTTCCGAACCTGTGAAGAACAACCAGTGTCATTTCATGGATAAGAAAATGTATCCACAATACCCCCTAAACTTTACACAATGTACTCACCCCATATTCACAAATAGCAACAGTCTTCAATACCACGAGGTCGTAGTTATCCATGTATGGAACTATTACAATGTCACCAAAAAACTCCGCTTCTTTCTTCAACTCCACGTCCACTTCTTTCCGAGCGTGCTATCAAAACATGATTTTAGATATATTTTAAGCACCTTGATATCAGTGACAACTAGAGAATAACAGAAAAATATATTTATCCACATACCAGAGCAACAAAGAAACGGGCCACCACATTTGAAGATTGAATAAGTTTGTGCTGCATCCATGTCTTACGTACAGCCATCCGCTCAGCAAAATGGTTTCCCGCTGACAGAATACCGATAAACATATCAACAGGCATATCAGAGAGTGGAGGTGCCCTCCATCTATCTGACATCTCTAGATGCCTTTGGGGAGCAAAACTAGGATGTGCAGAGGGCAAGGAGGCAGCAAATATGGAGTGCACAACAATATCCCCATTCACAGTAAACCCCGTGGCATCCTCAAGTGTGTAACCCTGTGCACAGTCCAAAAAAAGAAAATAAGCAAATTGGCCCACGTTAGGAAAATCATGACAAATCATAGATCTTTACTCACAGTGCGGTAAGGAAAAGAGGTGATGTGCCTCCCATCAACATTCACGTGGTAACCCTCCAAGCCAGCACTGATGGTAAGAACAAACAGCTTGTCCTCCACAAATGGAAATGGCCAATCAAAAGTAACCTTCTTCGTCCTCCCTATGAGCCTGCTCAACCACCAGGTAGCCTTCGACTCTTCCGAATGATCATCATCATCCCGGATCCACTTCTCACACTTCACCTGACCATCAACTGCAACCATATCGAATTTCATAAAATTTGGCTATTCAATAAATGATGCATTAATAACAAGCCAAAAAAGGCCCCTAATTACCAACCTGGCCTACCGGGTTGGACTAGAATACTACCATATATAGCAACGTTAGCTGTAGTTTGAAGTTAAAGATCTAGTACATGCATATTCTCGCAGCGGGAAGGACACTAACCAGTGTCGTCATCAGGCTTGGACCTCCACCCTTCACACCTCAAACCGGTACCCCACTGCTGCCGATAGCAAGTGTTCTGCTCGATTACAGGCCGCCCGCTCCAATCTCCTTTAAGCCTGGGGTTAAAGTGAAGCACCCGGGGAGGGTCCTCCCCATCAACGGTCTTCAGCCCCTGAAGTTCCACCATAAACTGGGACACCATCACCACCTCCCCTTTATCCTTCACCAAGCTAATCCGCGGCTCCTCCTCCGCGTGTGCCCTCCGCGGCTTCCCCACCAGCGTGACGTGGGACCCAAGCGTCAACCCGCACGGAAGCTCCACCACCTTCCCCTTGCCGAGGAAATCCGACCCAGATATCGAAACCGAGTGGGGACACTCCTCCACCCGCTCCTCCACCTTAAAGCCCCCGACTTTACCACTCTCCAGCTTCCCCCACAGCTTCCTCCCCTCCTCCCACGCCCGCCTCGCCACCTTCCGGAGCTCCACGGACCCGTCCTTCGCGTTCGACCCAAACGCGCTCGAATCAAACCGGAGTCCGGACACCACCACCTCCTTCCTCCTCCTCGTCGCCTGCGAAGGCGTCGGCTGGTTCCCCGACGAGACCAAGCTGAGGGGCCGGGCCGGGGCGAATTCGACCTCGCTCTCGAGCTTGGAGTTGTGGGCCCGACCCAGGTGGGTCTCCTGCTGGGAGATTGACCCGAACCCGGAATTGAACACAAATGGGATTTCCAATGTCACCAAGAAAAGGTACAAAAACCCTAACCCGATTAGAATCTGGACCGATCTTTGCCTCGTTAAAGATACCAAGGAATCGAATTTATCGAGCCTGGTCTCCGATTTCCCCTTCTTCATCGTCCTCCGGAGACAAATCTTCTCCAAAGATTCGAGCTTTAAAGGAAGTCCTAGCCTAGCTTTTTCCCAAAATAGAAAATTTGGGGAACTTTTAATGAAGCAATTGGAAAATGGTGGAAGAAAGAGCGAGACTTGGGGTTCTTATTGAGGAAGAAAATGGGGCAATTAGGTGATCGGCGAAATGGAAACGCGTCAAGAGAGAGAAAATGGTGGGATTTCAGTTTTAATTTTTATTTTCTTTATTTTTGTTTCTTCTTTCTCCTTCGGCTCTTATGCATGAACAGTTTTTTGGATTCGGTTTAATAGAAGAAGGGAGAGTTACTTTTTGGAGAAAAGTTGGTGGAAATTGGAAATGTTTTGGGAAGGTGGATCTCCAAGTGAAAGAACATTCAATTCAACCTTTAAAAATGCCAACAAAATCTGATTCTCAGGTAAAGAAAAGACAAAAGATCTCCCAAGTAAATATTCTTTTTGACTGAAGACAGGGGAGGGATAAATATGACTTCCTAATAAATTAGAAAATTCTTAATTTAATTAATTGAAAATAATATTTTTTTAATATTAGCAAATGCAAATATGATTTCATGTGCATTGTGTCTGAAACCATGTTGTTTAAGCAAAAAGTTAAATCAGAAAATTCCCTAAAAAGATAAAAGGAGAAAATTAAAAACTTTCTAGTTGATTTTCGGTTGATGGTGATTTTGGGCGGCTTTAAAGCTTTCTAAAGTTTTTTGGTGGGGGGTCCAATGCGGCAACGGTTTTTCGAGAGGACCTGGACACGTTTTTTGGTTTTGAAATGAAACGGGTTTGTCCAATTGGCGCAAGTTCCATCAATCTACTCTTTTTTCCACATAAATCAAGAGCAAATTACTTGAACTTAATCAAAAATTTTTTTAGAATTCTTATTTTCTCATAAATTATTTAATCATTCCTAATTTATCTTAAAATATTTGATTGAGGTCTTTATGGACCGGACCAGAGACTTTTTCCGGCGAAGAATTCATCGACGAGAAGCCGCTAGAGAATATTAACGATTAAGTCTAGGTGGAGTGAGTTATTTTAACTGTGGGGCCCTTAAATTTTAACTGAGGATATTTTTAGTTTTTCAGATTGCTCTTCGCAGGGGCTGGTCAATAATGACCTCTGACCAATATTTTTGTAAAAACTACAGATAATTAAATAATTTATGAGAAAGTAAAGATCCTAGATAAGATTTTGATTAAGTTGAGGGACTAGGAGGTAATTTGTCCTAAATCAAATGTATTGTTGCAAAAAATCTTATTAGTTCTATGTGATTTTATGTTTATAAAAATTATGACATGTGATTTCAAATTCTACCCATTACTTATAAATCTCATAAACGCTCTTAATACATAGTGCGTAATAAGTCGTATTAGCAATGTAGGTAAATCCACATTTGACAGGGTCTCCTCCACGAAGTCCTACCTCTATTTTTCGTACGCTTTAATAAAATTTTGCCGGCACCCATTCGGTCTAATCCTATTTACATCTTATGGAGTATAATTTTTTTTGAAAAACAATAATATTACAAAATTTCTCTCAAGTTCCTATTCTTTGCTTAAATTTTATTTTTGTCCTTCCTATTTTGAAAAAAAATTTAGTCTCCCTTATGTCCCTAAGTTAAATTATAACATCAAAATTTAAGAGTGGATAAATTAAATTCACCCAGCAAGATCATTGACAGAGAACCAACAGAATGTCGATGCTGCTCACTGACGCGGAGGGATTCATTAAAACACATGTCTCCCTCGCGTTGAAGCGGTACGGCGACGGCGTGTTCATCATTGAGGGCGAGAAAAATGATGTCGTTTTACTTAGGAAGCTCTTCGAGGTTGTCCAATTAATGCACGTGATGCACCTGACAGCCTAGACCAGAGTTCAGTACGCGATGCATAAGAGTCAATTTTGGTGTTTTATTTTAAGTCAGTGCCATATGGATTATTACGGGTCCCTCTTGCTGGAGAATTGTTTTGGTTCTGGCACTAGAGACCTCAGAGTGATATTTAAATAAAGGACATGGACTAAAATTTCTTTTTTGAAATAGAAAAAAGAAAAATAATGATTTAAGCAGATAATAAAAACTTGAGAATAATTTGTTATAATATTATTTATAATTAGATTGTCAAGAACAACAATAGTTGAGGATCATGGGATTAGTTGCTCTCTGATCAAATTCAACAAATATCCTCGACTTACGTGAACATGTTTGAAACACTTTGTTTGATTTTTTATGATTTTTGAAATAATATCTTTTTCTATATTAGTCAAATCTATTGTTTTGAATATTTTGAAACATAGTTATTTCATTTAATTTGTAATAGGAATATTTTAATTCTTAATGATATTGTATTTTTTTGAAAGAAATATTATAAACTAATAGAACAATAATGAAAAATGAATAAGGATTATTATAAGTGCAAATTCTTAGAACAAAAATTTACGGTCTAAAACTTGGATAAGCTTATCTACATTTTGCATTGGCTATAAACTAAACAAAGATACCATATGACCTAGAAAACAAATAGTAGAAAAAAGATATAATGCATTTTATAGCTAACATCCTATATTCATAACAAAGATAAGAAGTATAAGATAATTTTTTTTACAAAGCTAAGAAAGTTCATGGCAACTCTCTAGAGTTATCATTTCTATCTCCACTCACGAGTTTTTTTTCCTAGTTTTTTGACAGTTACGATTCTTCGTCAATTGTAGATCGTGGGCGTTAAGACGAAGAGGAAATTATAGTTACTTTGTGACTTAGATCTGGGTTCATTTTTTGAGGATTTCTTTGACTTAGACAATTTTGTCTATACATATAACTTGGTGAATTCCACTAATTTTTTATAGTTATGAAGAATGCTTGGCACCTAAGGCACGAGTTAGACATCATCGAACCATGTCATAATAATTGTTTATTCTAATTTAAGAATAAGAAAGATTTGAAATGGTCTTAGATGAGTAACCATAGAACTTTGATTAAAATGTTGTGATTTTATGGTAGATTCACGGTGATGCTAACGTTTACCTTAAATCTTATGGCTATTGATCAGAATTCTTGAAATGGGACTCTTCTTGGCGATGCCCATCTTATACTACATCGAGATGCAATCAAGCTGCTAGGAACAAGGATAATCTTATAGTATAAGATATGAACTTTAATAATATTGTATCAACATAGCAAAATCTATCACTAAAAAAATAATCCAAATCTCATCTACCACCTTCCTATCAAAAAATATATTCCTCTCTACTAACCGCTTATCTCACTACAAGGTCAATACTGATGCAAATTTTTCTCCCTCTATTACTTGCTAGGTATTGCAAGTTCTTACAACCAAAACCCAAAATCATTCACATGAGTGAATCCTCATCTAGACACTCACACATTCTCAACAGAGCAAAACAACAAAGAATGAAATAAAGCAAGCAAGAGATAAGAAGATTTGGTAACCCAGTTCAATCTAATGTCTATGCTCATGAGCGTATTAAACCAAGAGAGAATTATTTCACTAGATGTAAGCTCAAATGCTCTTTAGAATAGAGATACAACTTAATAGAGGCTATAACTTACAATCAATGAAGAGTTATAATACTTATATAGAGGCCATAATAAGTCCTAACCTCATTAAGACTAATTAGGCAAAGTAAAAGACTATTCAGGATGGCCCTAGCAAGCACTGAGAGCCCAATAGTTGCTTGAGTCAAAACTTTGATTCTGTCTGTAGCCCCACCTTAGTCACTACCCCTTCAGCTCAACTTTTTTGTCTCTTCTTTTCTTTCTCAGAATTGCTTCATCTTCAAACTGGTCGATTCCCATGCGTCTCTGAGAAATATATCAACCTTTTTAACAATCTCTCACTTGGAGACTAACATCTTCACTTGATCTGTTGCTATACAAAACACCTCACTCAGTGCTCTTACGCATCCTCACTTGGTTATTTGATACATCAGCCTTTGATTATCATTTAATAACGCCATCTAAGACAATATTGAGCTTCAGCTTCTTCAAGGTCACCACCTTAGGAAACATATCTATATGATTTATTTTTTCGTCAATATTTTCAAGCTGTAAGATATTTTCTTCAATAAATTGTAGACAATACTAGTACTTCAGACTTACGTAATTTGTTTTTGCATGGAAGGCCACGTTTTTTGCCAAATGAATTTCACTTTGGCTATCATAATACAGCACACTCCCAGTTTGCTCTTTCCTAACTCAGCTAAATTTTTTTTGCAACTACACATTTACCTTGCTAGCTTCCATAACTTCCACATATCCAGCTTCTGTGGTTGACAAAGCAAAATCTTCTACATCCTAGATGACCAAGATATCATGGTACCTCTAAATGTGAATATATACCAAGTTGTGCTCTTAAATTCATCATGATCATTTAATCACAAATCTACATCAACATAACCTATCAATCTCACATCTTTGTCTTAAAAACAAAGAGCTTTATTCTTGGTACCTCGCAAGTATATTAGGATCCACTTGACTATAACCTAATATTACTCTCCTGAATTGCTCATAAACTGACTCATAACTCTCACCACATAGGCCATGTCAGGTCTTATGCATATTATTGCATACATTAAACTTCCAACTGTTGATGCATATAGAGTCCTCTTTATATGGGCCTTCTCCACTTTACTCCTAGGTATGTCTTTCCTTGATAACTTAAAGTTTCCACCCAAAGGAGTCACTATAGGTTTGTCATCATGCATACTAAATCGCTTTAATACCTTATTGATGTACTCAATTTGAGAAAGGAGAAGTTTTCCCACTTTCTAATCTCTCTCGATCCTCAAACCTAGAATTTGCTTTGCCTCACCCAAATTCTTTATAGCAAACTACTCTAATAATTGCTTTTTTAATTTTCTCATATCTTGAGCACTTACTCTTATGATCAACATATCATCAATAGAGAGTAAAAGAATGATATAGTCAATGTTGAGTGTCTTCACATAGCAACAATGATCTGCCTCATATCGCATAAAGTCTATCTCATGTATGAATCTATCAAACTTTTTGTATTATTATCTTGGGTCTTACTTCAACCGTAAAGACTCTTTCTCAAATAATACACGAGCTTCTCACTACTCTTTAGCACATAACTTCTGATTATTCCATATAAATCTTCTCATCAAGATCACCATAGAGAAATACTGTCTTGGCATTCATTTATTCTAACAAAAGGTTCTCGGTTACCACCATGCTCAATACCATCCAAATAGTTGTAATTTTCACCACTGCTATAAAAATGTCTATGTAATCAATATCATACCTTTATTGGAACCCTTTCACCACTAGTCTTACCTTGTAATGTTCATTCATTTATCTTCCACTTGTTTTTAAATACCTATTTATTTTGTAGTGTCTTATTATCTTTAAGAAGTTGGACTAGTTCCTTAATTCCATTACTCCTCAATGAGTCCATCTCACTATCCATAGTACACTTTCACTTGTGCGCCTACTCATTCTCTTGAACTTTTATAAAATCTTTGGGTTCTCCTCCATCTATCAAAGAAGATAAAAATTAGTTGGGAAATATCTATTGGAAGTTAACCTGAACTCTCTCCTTTGAATCTCTTGCGTATGATCAAATTGTTAACCTCATCCAACTTTAACGTAACCTTCCCTGCTAAGGTACTTACCGATGTGACTATGTCACTCCAATTATCAGGAAGAGAACTTAACAAGATAAGATCTTGTACCTCATCTTTTAAAGGTAATCTTAATTAAGTTTAATGCTACTATCATTATGTTAAACTCATTAAGATGCTTGGCCACTAATGTACCCTATGTCATCCACAAGTTGAACAACTTATACATCAGATGAAACTTATTCGCGGTGGCCGATGGCTTTTCGTATATATTTAATAACATCTTCAGTATTTCCTACGTTGACTCTCCTTTTATCTTGTGTAAAGCCACGTTCTTGGATAAGAATAAGTAAATCACGATCATCGCCTTCCTATCTAGGATCATCTACTTCTTTTCCTTCATATATATCGATTTCTTCTCTTTGAGTACCTGATGCAAATCCCTCTCGTAGTGGTAGTCTTCAATTTGTATCTTCAGTAGGCATAGTCTATCCCATTAAACTTTTTAACCCAAGACCTCTCATCGTTAATCGTCGTAACTCCTACAGGACTCTTAACCTTAGCTCTAATACCAGTTGTTATGAATTCCTACAGCTAAAGCTCAAAAATACGTACACGAGCAAACTCTCAACAACATACTCACATAGTCATAATAGAAAAACACAAGAAAGAACATGGGCGTACCAAGCCAGGATAGATCGTTCATTAGATGTGAGATCAAAAGCTCTTTATAATGGAAATATAACTTAATAGAGCCTACAACTTATAATCAACTAAGGATTATAATGCTTATTAGGTACTATAACAAGTCCCAGCCTAATAAGGACTAATAAGGCAAAGTAGAAGATAAATCTAGATGCCCTCATCAGGAACTATGAGTCTAGCAATCGCTTGGGTCAAAACTCTAATTCTCTCTATACGCTCCTAGCTATTGCTAAAAGAGCCAGCGTTACCCTCCAGCAATCGCTCAGAGGCTAGCGGCTATTGGCCCCTTAGCTCAATTTTTATGTCTCTTCTTTTCTTCCTTAAACTTGCTTCATCTTTGAACCAGTCAATTCTCAGGCATTCTTGAATGATATATTAACCATTGGGCTCCATACCTCAACACTAGGTTAGTTCTCTTATTTGGGACATTATTAATACGTTCATATGTGCTAGTGTGCAAATTGTCTACAACTTGATACCATGAAGTCAAGTCAATGATCTTTCATTTCTCATTGCTGATATCTTATCGATTATAACTTGCTTCCAAGAAGTCCAATTCATGTTTGCTCAACGTGAAGCAAATAAGACAACCCATCATTAGGCAAAGATGGCTATACTTCCTACCATTTTGTGAACTTCTATTAAGATATCCATTACGAGGGGTACCCCTTCTTCCTTCGCAACGTGACGGCTTGCCATTAGGTGAGTCACCCGCCACACATGTTAGCGTGGCGTTCCATGCCACTACGCCAGCATGACACTACAACCGATGTGCCATGTGCTGATTGGGCCACGTTGGCAGGCCTAACCAAGTCAGTTTTTTTAAAAAATAAATATTTTAAAAAAAATTAAAAAAATCTGAATTTTTTTAAAAAATTGTTACCATTTTACACCTTTTTGTTCGAACAAATTTTTTTCAAGTATTTTATAATTGTATAGAAATTTTTATATCCAATTAGTATAGTTTAAAAATTTTGTAAAAAATCTAAAAAAATTATATAATTACAAATTAGCTATAAATAACTCTACCACTCATAAAACAATTAATGATCGTCATATAACAATAAATGTCCTTCAATTAGCCTTTAAACCCTCACAATTAATGGTCCTATACAACCATTAATTTTTTTTAAAACACACCACTTCCCTTATTTACATTCTTTTGGGAATGAGAGATGATTCTTCTTCTCATAATGTAAGATGGTAAGACACGACATTATAGCAGTGACAAAGTACTGGACTAAAATCTGAGTATATAAAAAAAAACTGATGTAGAGTGGCACGACACTGTAGTGGTGACAACGTAGTGAATAGTTTTAATGTTCCCTTTTTATAATGTGGTTCCATTAACCTTGGGCAATAATGTAACGAATAATGAAATTTAAGGAATAAGACAATTTTTGTTGTCGGGGGAGCATACGGAAAGCAAACTCTTTCAAATAAGATTTTCGGATTCTTGAATCGAAAGACTAGTTTTTAAAAATAAGACATTGTTAGTGTTTGGGACCTTGGGTGCATCTAATTCCTTTCAAATAAAATTTTCAAACATCATTGAATATGGTGGCTGGAAGAAATTGGAAGTCAAAACTGAAATGGCGACGTACTTTTGAAGATTTCTTTACTATGTTTAATGTCCAGGGCACTTCCAAATCCTCACGCGGACGCCTTAATCACTTGGCAATTCCACATGGATAAGACATACAATACAAGAATAATCACCATGTGTTTTTTATCAATCAAGATTACCTTAAAAAAAGTCACCACGAAATTTTACGTTTCCGAGATTTAGCACAACTCCGATCTCATAAAGTTATCGTTTTCTAAAAAAGTTATTTATATACACGTGAAAGTATTTTTCTAAGATATTAAAATGACCTACTTATAAAAGTAGTGATACGCTTTCTTTTGGTAAAAACGTAATTAAGATTTATAATATGGATATGAAATTAACAAAATTTCCGAAATAAATATTTTATGAAAAAAATTAAAACAATGGGAAGCCACCACGTGGCACCCCCATTTGATAGCAGGTCATCTCCAAATTTCTTACAAATTCATTTAAAAAATTTAAAATAGCACGGTAATCGAATATTTGAGAGGTATTTTTTATACATGGTGATTGACGAAAACGGTTTGCCCACTTTTGACCTCACGAACTATTTACTTAGTAAGAAAACCAGCTATTTATGATCTCATCCAACTAACTGGGTATTAAACTGAATATGTTTTCTCAACATTATCTTCTGATATTTTATTGCATGATAAACAACTCCGAATGTCGCCCAAAATGTCATATTGCAAGAGAAATGAGGTTTTTCGCGTCGGTGGGTGATGATGGATTAAGTGTCGGCATCGAAGATCGCTCCTACAGGACAGGTGGCTCCTTGTATTCCTGCGCGGCCTACACCTCATAAAAAATTTGTATTTTTGTTACTAGACAAGATATGATAGCAATTTATTGGATTGGTTAATTTTATTTGAGTATATAATTTTTTTCAAATGATAAAATTTTATTTAAAAATATTTAATATTATTACATTATTAGAAATTGATTCTCAAATCTAATTAAATTATAACAATTCTTACAACAGGTTATATAAATATTTTTTTCGTAACTCAATTTTGTGGCTTCAACGTTGGTTCCTACTTCCTAACATCTCGCCGGAGTCACTTGCGTGGACTTCATCGAGATTTGAGTCCCTGAAAGTATGCACTCCCTGAAAGTATGCACTCTTTTGCTTTTTTACATTACATTAGAAATAAATAGCACATGATCGACCCATTTTTTGGGCGGAATCGGTCACCTTGACCATGTCAATTTGACCCAATAACTTCTCTTTGAAGGGTGATTTCACACGGTAACTTGATAGGAACGTCTTCGGACGAAAGAGGGTTCCGATAATTAGTGGAGATCGAACGTACTTTGATTCACATTGTACCAAACAACTCTCGGGTGACGAATACTAAATTATTAATTGTCCTATGAATAGTATATCTAATTGTCCACTATTGGGATGTTAAAATAAAAGGTTTTATAGGTCGCAGTAGCATTTATTCTGTTTTCTAATGTAATGTGGTAAAAAAATGTCAGCGAATCACAAAAAAATAAACACTTGTTAAATTGAGAGGACCACTGCAGCACCTTAATGTTAGCCAACAAACTATAACGTGTCATTTATTTGCTATTTTTAGTACTGGAGCGACATAAACATTGGGAGAATTATGAAATGGCTTTCTATACCGAATAATTATATTTAATAATTCTTCTTTAATAAAATTGTTGTTTCATAATTTTTAGTATAACAAGTCATTTTGTGGAGAGAATATACTAAATTTTAAGACACACTTGCTTGGCCGGTTGTGCCCGTCTCCTACTTTGTAAAGCAAAAAATTGAAAGAAACTGAGAGAATTAATGAGAACCAACCTATTTTAGCTGTGCTCCACATGCTCCAAACATTATTCTCCATATAAAGGCAAAACCTGTAAAGGGTTTCTCGAAGTAAAAAAATAATATATTTGAAACTAAGGATTGTTTAAAGTAATTATTGAGGTACCTTGAATTTGGATGTCAATTTACCTTCGTGAGATGCTCTCATTCCAGCTTCATGTCTATTCGAGTGACACGAGGGGCGTAGCCAGAAAATTTGCTGAGTAGGGATAACATAAAAAAGCCTAATTTTTCATTAAAGTTTGGTTTAATTTATAGGTAGATTCATTTTTTAATGGGGTCAATTTCTAATTTTAATAGGGACATATATTAAAAATATATCTAATTATCAAAAGAAAAAAAATTAAGTGGGGGCAATTGCCCCCACTCATTTACATGTAACTACGCCCCTGAGTGATACTTAACCTCCCGTCTGGTTGGAGCGCAAAAAATTTATGGAGGCAAGCTCAACCGGGAGTACATCACCTTTATTGAGACAAGTTTAACTAGGAGTAGCACATTTTTGGTGAGGTGAGCTCAACTAAAGATACCACATCCACAGAGAGGTGAATTTAGATAAATGTCTACTCCAATTGGAGATAAAGTTTAGTTCAAGATCTCTTAAGCCTATACCGTGAGAGTCTAAGCCAAGGTCAGGCCCCGTGCCGCATGAGACTTGAGTCAAGTTGAGGGAAGCTAGGTGTCATGACCCGTAACCTAGTGGTCGCGACCGGTGCAAGGATCTGACTAAAACTAACGTCAGTCAAATCCGTGCAAGCCTCATAAATGTAAACCTGAACATAGCATACCTATACAACAAACTAAACATGCTCGCAATCCTAACAACTATACAACATTCTACATCAACTATATTAAACATACTACAATTCCAAAATCTATAACATCCACAACCTCATATACATAAACTCTAAAATATACAAACGAGACATCGTCGTAGGCCCGACCTCAGTAAGCAAGCTCCCGTGACTCTACGAAAGCTCTCTAAGATATCCAACTAATGACCTGGAAAATGAATAAGGAAGAATGGTGAGACAAGCTTAGTGAGTAGATAATAAGTACCATGAGGTTAACGAAGGTCAATGGTTTAAATATAGTGTTATATTAATCATAATACATAATAGTTTAATATGGTCATAACATACATAATATGGATCATAAGAGGTATGAGATATGAGTCATGAGTCATGAGTCATGAGCCAAGTATTATGTCATAACATAAGGTATAAATGCTACACAAGCATAAATGCAACATAAGACATAAATGCTACACAAGCATAAATACCACATAAACATAAGTCATATGCGCATAGACGCTCCCAAAGAGCAAGACACATGGCATACGTCCCAAAGGCTTAATGCATACCACATGCGGTCCCAAAGACCTCATAAACACAAGGATAAACGTGAACATCTTACAAAGCTCATAACCGTATAGAATAATAATAATAGGAATAATTACGAACTATATCAAGGAATAAGATCACAAATGAAGGTCTTTCGACGAAGTAAGATCAATGACAGGGTAATCAATGAAGTAGCTCTAAGACACAAGGCATAGCTTATTCACTTTCCAGTTTTAAAATAACAAGGAATATAGATATCAAATGAAAATAATGATTTTCGTAAACCCATTATCCACTTACCTTAACCTCCTCCAAGTTCGTAGACCTTAAACCTTTCTAGACAATTCGGCTCATCTGTTGTCCACTTCCTAAAGACATATAAATACTACATAACCATGCTATACTTAAAGAACCATAAACATGCTGAAAAGAGTTCATGGCAGCCCCTACACATGCCAAATTCTCACTTAAAACCAACCAACTAACTCACTTTCAACGATTCCAATAATACATCTAAGCTATTCCATCGACAAGCTTACATAATCAACCACTCTTACTTTAATGTCATCTACAACCCACAAAATTACCAAAATAGGATTCTTCTATTTGTCCTTCATTATATCATATCAAAAAATCAACTCCACAATCAACATAACCAACTCACAAAGTCATTTCCCTTTAACCTACTCAAATCCGAGAGCTCAACAACTTGGTCAGAATAAAATGGACCTCCTGGATTCATTACTTCACCAAATCAACAAAGTAAATACACTAGAGAATAGGATGTTCCGTCCTCTACAAGTTCCTAGACAACCACAAGGTCTAATTCTGAGTCTAAAACCTCTTACCGCATGTTTCTTTCTCAACCTGTCTGCTTCTTCTTCTTTCACCTCCTTGCTACTTTCTCTTTCCTATTTTCGGTTTTGAGTGTTCATAGTCGGTTTGCCTTGTCCTAAGGTAAGGTTAGGGTCTTATAAAGTTCCTTGATGACTTTTCTTTATCTTATCTCGTCCTTTAAGGTCAAAAAGGTAAAAATACTTAACTATTCCTGATTGGCTGCCTATCTCTCATCCAGTCACAATCCAGTAATTTCAAGCTCAATGTTGACCTCCTTCTGCTACCAATCTCAATAAACTTTTGTCTACCAAGTTGTAGGTCTATGTCTTAGCTTTTTAAAACATGTTCATTTGTCCAATTTGGATCAGAAATGAGAAAGTTATGGCCATGTTTCCCAAGCAGCTCAAATCTATCCACTTACCCAAGGCTAATTTTGGAAAAACTTAAAAATGAACTAAGTGACCAAAGTGAAGGCTTGTCTAAAGGTCTTAGAATATTCTAACATGCTTAAGCATCACTCTAAAGTTGTAGCGACAACTGTTATCGTAAAAGTACTCATCTAGTAGACCAACCAACGCTAAAGCCGAAATACGTAAAAGTAGTTCTTCTATAACTTAATCGTAAAAAACAACTTAGCTAGCAACACTATGAGTATTACATGGTAGAGGGCTTATATTAGGGATGCCCATGCCATGTTAGACTTAATGCAAGGTAGATGAGCTTGCACAATGCAAACCTTGGTAGATGTGTTGAAGAGATTACTCGAAAAGAGTGTTCATGTTACCTCGAACCATATTGGGTGAAAACTATATCGAGTGTAGAGCATGATAGGTGCAGTCCATATTAGGCGTAGGTCTGTATTAGGCGTAGGTTCACACCTGTCTTAATTAATCAGACATGAATTTTTACGCGCTCATCAAAATACAATGATTCTTGATGCACTCGATAGCTAAGACATAGATCAAACTTTTGTAGTTTATGACTTTTCTAATTTGGAGTAGAACATGATCGAAATGCCAATGACAACTTTCTCATCTATTGATTAAAGTAAAAAAATATACATAAGGAGGATAAACCACAAGAGCAATTCACTATGCATGAAGAAAGAGTTCCATACCATATCAAACCTAAACTTTTAGTTGAGGAATAGATGATAATAAGGAGTGAAGGACTAAGAACAATTAAAGCTAGAACAACTCATGAAAGACACAACTCGTGTAGGGCGTAGCCCATGTAAGGTGCACCCTAAAGCCGGTATGGAGCAAGACCAATGTAGGAGTAAATGGCTAAAAACAATATAAAAAAATAGAGACAATTTTTGGTGGGCTAAAAGAGACAATAGAATGATGATATATTTGGACCAAGTTAGAGCGTGGCACATAGCCCGTAATAGGCATACTATATAGGGTGCACAACTCGTATAAGGCACATCATGTAGGACGCTCAGCCTAGTTGAAATACTCAATCTATAAAGAGCATATCATGGGTGAGGTATCACCCCACGAAAGAGGGTAGTTGAAAAGTGAAATATGGGCTATGAAATAAGTGCGGTATCTTATTGGGTGATTCATATCCGATAAGAATGATGGTTGGTAGATATAAGCTTTAATATTTTCTAGACCAGGAGAAATTGGATTAACGAATGATAGGTGATAAGTTACAAGGTAATTGAGATTATTTTAGATAGAGATAAGCTAATAAAAACTCAGGATGGATGAAATTTTCAAGGTGGTTGAGACCATTTTGGATAAAACTAAAGTACTAGAAATTTAGGTTGAGTAAAGGTAGGCGTCAAAGGAATAATTTTTGAGGTCTCTTAATCTATTTATGATAAAGATTAGTATTTTTGGAGGATTTGACTAGAATATAGCTTATAGTTAGGGATTGAGAATGTTGACTTCTCCATATAAGCAAGGTTTGAGATAAGGCAAAAGGAATCCGCAAATCAAACTACAAATCTCTTATCGATCTTTGACTTTCATCTTAGCTTTGTATGGCATAGTATTACGCAATATAGTTTGGTAGAATAGTAATAATATTTCAACTTCAGCCAACCCCTTGTGGCATTAAGCTAGTCTTGCGATGAGTCTCCAAGTTGTCTTGAGATCGTCCTTAGCCTATCTACACTTTCTCCCTACTATTGTTTTGGTAAACTCGGTGAGACTAGGAAAAAGTTAAAAAAGAAGATAGTTTGACCTACTCTAGCAAGATGACCAAGAACAAAAAGATTATACCATCCTCTTCTAAACTACTTATTAGAAATAATACGACCAATATGTCTCTTTCCAAAGAGTTGACTTTTCCAAATGTCCTACCTAATGACAAAAAAAATCTCGCTAATATAATTGATAGTCGGCCCTTTCTACTACCTATATGAGTATTAGGAGGAATATCCGTAATACAACTCCTCTCAAGGAGTTGATCCTTCCTGATACTCAATCAAGTACTAGGAGAAACTCCATTAATATCCTTCCTCTCAAGAGTTGCCAACTATTATCCAAATTAACATAAGAGTGCATGCCCTCAATTTTTCTTGACCATTCGAATCGAAGGCATATGGATAGTATTATTAAAGTATAAAATAATTAAGATATCCAAATTTAGATATTAATAACCTTAATAAAATGCTTCACGCCAGTCTCATATCTGCTTGAGTGATACTCAACCTTCAGTTAGGTTAGGGTGAAAAACTTCGATATAGACAAGTTTAACTATGAGTACCACATTTGTGGTCAGGCAAGCTCAGATACTACATCCATAATGATGTGAGCTTAGCTAGGGGTACCAAATCTATGGTGAGGTAAGCTTAACTAGGGGTACCATATTTGTGAAAAGGTGAGCATAGCTAAATGTTCACACTAATGGTAATACTAATGGTATTGAGGTTTAGTTCAAGGTTTTCTAGTATTGAGGTTTAGTTCAAGGTCTTCTAAGTCTATACCATGAGAGTCAGAGTCAAGGTGAGGTCTCATACTGCATGAGGTTTGGGTTGAGTTAAGGGAAACTATGGGATACTTATGCCATGTTAAACTTAATATAAGTAGATGAGCTTGTTTCTCACAAATGTTGGTCAATAAGTTAAATAGATGACTCAAAAAGAGTGTTCATGTTAACTTAAACTACATTCAATGCGACTCATATTGAGTACAAACCACAATGGGCATGGTTCATATTGGGCGTGGTATATATTAGGCATAGGCCCCCACTCATCTTGATGAATTAAATGTAACTTTTTACTCGCTCATTAGAATAAAATGATTCTAGATGCAGTGAATAGTTTCTAATGATACTTGATGTGGTGAATAGCTAAGACATAGATTTACAACTTTATAACTTATGGCCTTTTCTAATTTAGAGTGAAAGGTGATCAAAATGCCAATGAAAACTTGTCCATCTCTTGATTAGAGTAAGGAAATGTGCATATGTAGAATAAGCCACGAAAGAAATTTGTTGTGCATAAAAAAAATGGTTTTATACTACTTCAAACCCTAACTTGGTTAAGGTATAGATGATAATAAGGAGTGAAGAACTAATAGTAAAGTCAGGACAACCCATGAAGGACACATCCTATATAGGACAAAGCTTTTATATGGCACAACTAATATAGAAGTTAAGGGGTAGGAACAGTCAAAGCTGAGATGGCTTTTGTTAGGCTGAAGAGATAAGAGAACGATGACAAGTTTGGGCTGGGTTATAGTAGCATATATATGGCATATATCATATAAAGGACACCCCATGTACAGTGCACTATCCAAGGTATCAGCGTATGATATATACATAGAGAGTGTAGTTGAAGAGTGAAATATAGTTTATGGATAAATACAATATTCTACTAGATAATTCACATTTGATAAAAATGATGGTTGGAAAATGATAAGCTTTAATATTTTTGAGCTCACGAGAAATCACAATAACACCTAACGGATGATAAACTCAAAGTATTTGAGATCATATCAGATAGAGATAAGCTATTAAAAACTCGGATTAAGACAAAATAGTCATCAAAGAGATAAGCTCTGGCTCTAGGATCATTTAGTCCGGTCATGATAAGGATCAACATGGTTGGAGATAAATACTGAAATTTCTGAGTTGGACTAGAACACAACCTAAGGTTAGAAGTTGAAATGATCTGCTTCACTTATAAAAGTAAGGATCTAGAGAAGGTAGAAGACATCTACAAATCTCTTATTAAGCTACGATTTTTATCTTAGCTTAGCGTAGCATAACATAGCTTGGTAGAGTAGTAGTATCCGACTTCGATTAATCAATTGTAACATTAAGTCGACCTTGATATAAGTCTCCAAACCATCATGAGATGGTCATTATCACCTGGTAAATTTTTGCCCATTAGGGTTAAAAGATGTACGAAGTTACCCACTAAATGGTCGTACCAGATGCACTCTATGGATACAAGTAATATGCAAATTAATTTAATTTAATAATATTATTGGTGGATGGTCGCCTATGGAGTTTGGCCATGGGTATGCACAGTCTTGAAACTTTTTTTTATACCCGGAGCACTTGGTATCATGAGCAATATTTTTTTTTCTAAGGGACCGAGAAATGACGTGAATTTCTTTTATTTTCAAGTCTAACCGATATGATCGGCTCAATTGTTGGAGGCTTTTCTTATAATATTATTTTATTAAATAACTATATTTAGTATTACAGTCTTATATAAATCTAAATATAATCTAACTTTAATATAGAATATCATTTATAAGTATCAAAATCTTGATTGAATCAATTTTAATCAAGATTGGTAGTCTAACTGGACAAACTGGTTGGTCCAACCATTTTCCATATTGTCTTACGAAAATGACTCAGTATCAATATCGAATCAACCGAGAGTTTTAAACCAATGTTCGTGCGATTTCATAAAGGAACTTGGAGAAGTTGCTCTGTCCCGAACAAAGAGATTTAGTGGCTTTTATCATAGTTTGATTTCAGTTTTCATGGGAATATATATATATATATATATATATATATATATATATATATATATATATTGGTTTTCATCATTGAACTTTTATCTTCCTGGGACTGGATGA
>SOPF01026647.1:0-132003 GCA_012979155.1 Hypericum perforatum | reverse complement strand
GACGAAAGCAAGGAGGAAGCTATTCATGCTCACAGTGAGAGACTGGCGGCCGCACAAGCGTTCCTCATTAGCGGAGCTCGCTCGCCTGTTCGAATAATGAAGAACCTTCGTATTTGTGTTGATTGCCACAATGCATTCAAATTAATCTCAAAGATTGTTGGTAGATCTTTCACCATAAGAGATGCCAAGCGGTTTCATTATATAGAAAATGGGGTTTGCAGTTGTAATGATTACTGGTGAACAATACCATTTTTTCTCTCTGGATAATTAGATGTTGAAAATCCTTAAGACTTCCCAAGAAGGTTAGCTGTTTTACTTCTTGTGGGGGGTTTCTTCTGTCTTGAAACTATTATTTATTGGCTAGATTAAGCTACTTAATTTTAACACTAGGGTATCATTACTTTGGGTAATCTGGATTTTTTTGCACGTAATAGCTTTGTCTTTGTTATACTAACAACGACATTATCGACAGCATTTTTTTCCTGGTGCTGCTTTTTCTCACAAAATTTTGAAGAGATAGATTGCGAGTTCTCTTTTTGTCATTCTACCAAAAAAATTATACTTTAAAAGAAATATATATGTAGCGTGAAAGAAGCAGAAAAATAAATAAGAAACTGATTTTCACCCCTATGCATTACAGAGATTCGTCCGTAAAGAGGACACAGCACCAACGGAAATTTTTTCCTCGAACAGTGATTAGGTTCACCAACCAAAATTTGACCTGTATTAATTATAAGTTGACATTTTTTTTGTTATAATTATAAGTTGACATTTAGAGGAAGCCATCTTGCACTCAATGAGACAGTTTTAGACTTGGGTCAAAGAATATTAAATTCAAATTACTTAGTGTTAGAATCTCCATATTCAGTCCAAAATTATAAGGTAATAGATATCATTCGTAGTTTGCACAGTCTTCATTACTTCTCGTACTTTTAAATGGAGGTCATGAGTGCATAACGCACCATGGATTTCACAATAGACTCAAAATCAACCCACTATCATACCATATTAGAATCTCTAAATCTAATCCAAAATCTTAAGGCAATGGATAGCTAAATTATCCACACTTGTAAATTTGTCCAAGCCACTTGTTCTTTTTGATGTGATATTTTATCCAATACTTAGAATTTTTTTTAGAAAAGTAGATTTTATTTAACCAAAAAAATACTCATAGAAGATAACAAATAATTAAACTTGTTATTTGTTACATTGACTAGATGTATTTCTCGATATTGATCTCCTCTGTAATGTATTTACCATTCTGATGGCTATTAATAACAGGAAAAATGCGTTAGGAGTAGTTACTATGAACTGGTCTTTAGTCAATACATTTGTGATCCAGATACTAAATGGTAAAAAAACATAATTGTGTTCTCCTATCCAAGGAAATATGTCGGAAGTACGAAGGACTCAATATGGCAACAAGGATTGGACGGCTTGAAGATCCAGCTGTAGGCGATGATCTAAATCTACATAATTGGGATGATTTCTAGATTGGTTGCAGCTGATTTATGCACTAATCTTGGACGCAATTGTTTTACCTCTATGGAAGATTCGGATCAACCAGTTAGTGGTACATAATCCTTGACATATTGACTATCAATATATACAAGGAAAGAACCGTTACGCGGAGCTATCAAAGTGCTACATGATCTAGAAGATGGCTAACCGGTTCTCTGCAATTACACATGTAAAATCTGAAATTGTCTTAGTTAATTGATTAAATTCCATAATTAGCTCAATTAACCACTGTAAATCTCTTCTATATGTTCTCTACATTGTAACATTTTCCGTAATCAAGTCAATTACACAATCTTTTACTCAGATTACAAAATATGATTGCAACAGTGATCCAAGTCGGGAAAGAGGTAGTGGACTTGTTGAATCCTTAAAATTTCCCAAGAAGATTAGTTGTTTTTCTTATCGTGGGAGGTTTCTTCCGTCTTGAAACTATTATTTATTGGCTATATCAGAAAATCGGATTTGATTTCGTCTGTCCTGGATGATTTTGGTGGCGGGATATGCCGTTCTGTCTGTCCATCAATCGACCGCTACTCTTGGCAAGTGATAATACATACCATGTTTGGATTGCTGCTTATTTATATGCATAGTTCTGGCCATATCCATCTTTTTCATATGAAACTAACGTTTCAGAAATCATCAAATGCTTCATGTTCTGCGGACTTTTTTATTTCAGTCGTTCGTCAGCAAATGTTGATCTAGTCGATTGTCGAGTTATCTTTTTGTCATTCTATCAAAAAATTTATACTTTAGCGCTAAAGAAGCAGAAAACTAAAGAAGAAACTGATCTTCTGCCCTATGCATTACAGAGATTCGTCCGTAAAGAGGACGCAGCACCAATGGAAACTTTTTCCTCAAACACTGATATTTCTCCGAGTTTGTTCCAAGGTGCACCAACCAAATTTTGACCTGTATTAATTATAAGCTGACTTTTAGAGGAAGCCATCTTGAACTCAATCGGACACAGTTTTACACTTGGGTCAAAGAATATCAAATCAAATTAGTTAGTGTTAAAATTTCCTTATCCAACTTAAAATCTTAAGACAATAGGTAGTTGGATTATCCATACTTGTAAATTTGTCCAATTCATTTGCTCTTTTCAATGTAGTATTTTTTCCAACACGTCTTCTTAAACAAAGTTCATCGGCTGAAGTTTGCATAGGTTTTACTACTTCTCGTATTTTTAAATAGATATCATGTGTGCATAAATGATCATGAACTTCATAACAGACTCGAAATCAACCTACTCTGATACCATAATATAATCTATAAATCCAACCTAAACTCTTAAGGCAATAGATAGCTAGATCATCCACATTTTTAAATTTGTACAACCCACTTGTTCTTTCTCATGTGGTATTCTATCCAATACTTAGATTTTTTTAGAAAAGTAGATTTTATTTAACCAAAAAAATACTCATAGAATATAACGAATAATTAAATTTTTTATTTGTTACATTGACTAGATGTACTTCTCGATATTGGTCTCCTCAGTAATGTGCTTACCATTCTGATGTCTATCAAAAGTCAAAAAAAAAATGCGTTACGAGCTGTTACTCTTATTGGTCTTTAGTCAATACTTTTGTTATTCGGATACTAAATGGTCAAAAAAAAAACATAATTGTGTTCTTCTATTAGAGACACTTTACATAGTTGTCCCCTTATAAATAATATTCCAAATCTAACAATATGATCCAATTCATTTCTTCTTTTGCTTCTTGGCTTTTGGTTCTTCTCTTCTGTCTTTTCTATTTAACAAATCCTGTCTTTTTTATACAACTCTAAGAAAATATGATGGCAACAGTGATCCAAGTAGGGAAAGAGATAGTGGCCTTGTTAAAACTCGCTTGTCCGATACTGTTGACAACCCTGCTAATGTTTTCAAGATCATTCGTGTCAATGTTGTATTTGGGCCGGCTAGGCAAGTCCGAGCTGGCTGGGGGCTCTCTTGCCCTCGGCTTTGTTAATATAAGTGGCTCATCTATCATAAAGGGCCTCACTATGGGAATGGAGCCGATCTGTGGCCAAGCCTATGGGGCCAAGAGGTGGTCCGTCATTAGCCAGACCTACCTCAAGATGCTTCTCCTCCTCATGGTTGTCTCGGTTCCAATATGCATCTTATGGCTCAATGTCATTCCCATCTTATTATTATTGGGTCAGGACCCGGACATTTCGGCCGTCGCCAGTGTCTACTTGGCCTATAGCATTCCGGAGCTCGTAGCGCAAGCTATTCTCCACCCTCTACGGTCGTTTTTAAGGAGCCAGGGGCTGACCGCCCCGCTGACAATGTCTGCCCTTATTGCACTCATATTGCATGCTCCAATCAACTACTTGCTCGTCGTACACATGGAGCTTGGCATAAAAGGGGTGGCGCTCGCAGTGGGGGTCAACACGATAATCCTCAACGTTGGCCTGTTGGTCTATGTTTTGGTTTCGAATGCACCATTGAAGCCATGGCAAGGGATCACCGCTTCTTCGCTCTTTCAAGGTTGGAAGCCGATGCTTTCTCTAGCGTTTCACAGCGCAATGTCGGTTTGCTTGGAGTGGTGGTGGTACGAGATCATGCTCTTCCTTTGCGGCCTACTCCCCAACCCTCAAGCTAGCGTAGCGGCCACAGGAATTCTCATACAAACTATGGGTATCCTCTATTCTTTCCCTTACTCTCTCAGCGCTAGCTTGACCACCCGAGTGGGCCATTCCTTGGGGGCCGGACAGCCATCCCAGGCCCAATGGACCGCAGTAGTTGGTGTCCTCGCTGGGTTCATCATTGGGCTCACAGCACTCGTGGCCACCATTGTCCTGAGATCCGCATGGGGGAGATTGTACACCGACGAGGCCCAAATCTTGGACCTGATCGCTATTGGGCTTCCGCTATTGGGCCTGAGCGAGGTATTCAACTCTCCTCAGACCGCGGCCAGCGGGGTTCTCACTGGGACGGCTCGGCCCAAACACGGAGCCGGCATCAACGCGTGCGCGTTCTACATCGTTGGGCTTCCGGTGGCGACGGTTCTTACTTTCAAGATGAAGATGGGCTTCCGTGGGCTGTGGATTGGGCTTGTGGCGGCCCAAGTGACGTGTCTGTTTCTGATGTTGTACACGTTGGCCAGGACCGACTGGCAACGCCAGGCCGAGAGAGCCAATGAGTTGACCGCAGCTGTTGGGGAGAGAGACCAGTTGACTGCGGATGTCGGAGAGAGATGCGACTTGGAACAACCCTTGGTTGTCGCTGACCAGTGAAATAAAAGTAGAGCGAGCGCAGGGGTACAGTTGTCAATTTGCTTCAGGTTTAGGAGCGTTATGTGTTCTTTTTTATGTTAGGTAATTTAATAAGTTGTATTTTTGTGGGTAAAGGCTAATCTTACATTGTTGTAATGAAAGGTATTTCTAGTGATTCATTAATTCATCCTCCTTGATTATACAAAAAGAAATTTAATAAATTCCTAGCTCTTGTGCTATATAGCGCGCAAAATGATAGCTTGCGTTTTTTTATAAATAAAATTTTATTTGTTCAATTAAAAGATATGGAACTATTTCCATCTCATTTATTTAACTAGACTATTAATTCATCGACACCAGACCAAAAAAATTCGAGAACAAAATGAATGATACATAAATACAAAAAATCAAAAGCATTACAAATACCGTATGGGTGAAAATTAACACAAAAAATAAACAAAAATATGAAAGGAAGACACACAACTCTGGAGCCTTCATAATAAAGCTACATATTTTTTCCTAAGCTAGATTTTATTAATCATAAAAAATCTCAAAATAGTTACACAAGATAAGAACATATTAAAGTCTAGCTCCCTCAACCATAAGCGAAATTATCCAAAAGGTTCTCGTCTCCATGTCGCTTTGATTAAAAAAAAATGCACCAGTCAATCAACCAATACACCAACCAAACATTGTACACGATCATGAGAACTATCCAAAAAAATAACTTCAACAGAATCATAATATAGAGAAAATTCAGGGAAGTTCAAAGACCTTATCTTGGTTTTTGTCAACAGCTGCTACTTGAAGCTTCCCTTGACAATTTGTGCAGAATCCTGGACCTATTCTGGTTGGGCTTCTGATATTGGGCCTGAGCGAGGTGTTCGACTGCCCTCAAACAGAAGGCTCGGCCTAAATACGGGGCCCGGATCAAACTGTTACCTCCTTGGGAGCCCATTAGCCTGCCTCTAGGGAGCCCATTAGCTTCCTTGGCGAATCCAAGGTTTTAAAAAACGACCCGGAGGTCGACCCGCTTTTTAGGTCGTCTTTGGTTTGACTGGTCTGACTAGTCTGGACGTCAATCGGACCAGAATTTTTTAAAATTTTTTTTAAATCGGGTGGCTTCTGAACCAAAAAAATTACTCCGAACCTAATTTTAAATCTCTTTTAATCCCTAATTTTTTAAAAAATTCTAAAAACAACTCATATCTCACCCCGAACCCCAAGGGACCCCCTGGGCCACCTTGATCTCCTTCTTCAGACCTAACCCGAACTCCTTGAGGTCCTGGCGGTAGGTCTCGATCACCGACTCAAACTTTACAGTTAGGTTCTTAATCGGGGCCAGGATTGGATTTTGATTTATCGGGACTGGGTTAGGATTCGAATTCGGAATCCGGAGGATCCGGATCGTTGGCGAATATGGATTGGTAGAAGTTCATTTTGGGGTTCAGGTTGAGATAGGGGTATTTTTAGAATTTTTGAAAAAATTAAGGATTAAAAAGGGATTTAAAAATTAGGTTCGGAGTAATTTTTTTGGTTCGAAAGCCACCCGAGGCTACGTCGCAAAATAATTAACCAACCTCAGGATCACGAGTTGCGTTTCAGTACCACATGATCATCACGCAAAATTCGTCAAACTACAGATATCAAAGTTAAATTTTTCCCTAAAAACTAAACAATAGGTCAGAACAATATCATACAAACATACCAAATATTCATAAATGATAACCAAACATCAGATTCAAACCAAATATATGAATCTCCAAACATCAAACTTTAAAGTTCAAACCAAGTATCCATCCATACAACAATATAATCAACATTATTAACTTCCTATCCGCTGCCACATACAAGAGATGCAACTATACAAACACTAACCAAAATCATTAGCAAAACAAAACAGCCAGCACAATAAAAGCATTTGATAATAACCAAAATGCATCCAACTTCATAAGCAACAACTAACAGGGGATCGAAGTAGGTGCCTCCTCCTATCCGCTGCCAACATAATCAAGAAGATAGCGTAAAAGCAACTTTACATTTAACAATAGCATTAGAACATCCTCCACAGCCAATCTCATATACTCCTAAGTCCTAATAGTGAAAACAAACGAAGTGAATAATCAAGTATAGATCGACTTATGCTCTCTGTGGACAAATTCACTTGGATTCCAATCATTCCCAATAAGCAAAGAAATAACTCAGAAGACAAATGAAATGAATAATCAAAACACTAGCATTTGTGAATAATCCAGTGCTTCTATACATGCTCATCGTCTCCATCTCTCATTCGGCGTATACATGCTTCTATACCGACGATTACTAGCCAATTAAAGAAGTAAGTAATCGATCTTACCTTGATGCAAAGACTCGCATGGAGGACGAAGGTGGACGAGTATGGAGGTGGGCGCCGGAGCGGGATTCGCACGGAGGAGCTAGATGGGAGTATCACCGGTGTCGAACACGGATCGAACAGAGGAAGTAGAAGGGCATTTCACCGGCGCGGATCGAACATATTTCTTTGTAAACTCAGAACGTTATAGGAGACAATTTGCAGTCCGACCGGTTGGACCGTCGGTCGCTGCATTTTTTAAGACCTTGGGCGAATCTAGTCTTTGGTGGGTTTCGGAAGGCTTCCCCACCGGCCTTCTATCGCACGCACCCTCAGGCCTCAATTTCCCCAGAATGTTTGCCAGGTTTTATCTGTGTGGACGATTTGTACGTAAATCAAAACTTTTTATGCTAGCTAACTTTTTGGTATTTCAACGTACAATATTTTACGATAAACACTCCCATAAAATAAATAAAAATATTTTATTTTATTATTACAGACATTACAAACTACAAGTTCAACGATAAAATCTGAAAACTGCTTTTATAATTCTAAATATGGAAAAACTTGCGTGTATAAGTCTATTAATTGTTAATTAGATTATTAATTGATCCCGCATTTATTTATAACTTCTTGTAATTTTCCTCGTCGATTTTTTTTTGCTTTTCATGAAATTGCTCATTTGCTTGTATAAATCTAAAAATGGAAAAACTTTATCTTCGACGAGCGATGATCTTTCTATTGGCACCGTCAATTTGTGGTTGGTTTGCACGTCATCAAAGATTATCCAGGGCCAAATAAAAGAAGTCGTTAAAATCACAACGGTAAAATGAGTAATTTATAAATGACATAAACCTGACTACAAACTGATAACAAAATTCTTTTTTTAATCATACATAGGACAATATCCTTACAAAATGTAACCATATGAGTGTTATAAAAAAAATTTACTTATCAAAATAATTTCATAATCAAATATTAACATGGGTTGGTAGTTTAAATATGAACTTGAAACTTTTTGTATAAGTTGTAACAATTTGTATTCAATTATTTTTATATTCTCGATGGTCAAAAATGTTATACTTGAAAGCGACAGTTTACAATAAAAAGGCGTCATGTCAGGCGACTGTAAAGATGGGATGCCAATTATTGGGACTTCTTAAAATTACCCAACCAGGACAGAATCCTAAAGCTACAATATCCGTATAACCATTTTTTTCTGAAGAAGACCGTATAACCAAATTTGTTGATACCGCTTTGGGTGGGTATTCTAATCTTTACTTTTTTTTAACAGAATAGAAATATGTTACGACCAAATTACTCTAAATTGGTCTTTATTTAACACATTTGTGTTCCGTATACTAAATGGTAAAAAAAAAAACATAATTGTGTTCTCCTATGAGAGATATTTAACACTTACAATGTTGTCCCCTTTTAAATAATATTCCAAATCTAACAATATGATTCTAGTCATTTCTTCTTCGCTTCTGGTTCTTCTTCTTCTGTCTTTTCGACTTAACAAATCCTGTCTTTTCTATACAACTGTAAGAAAATATGATAGCAACAATGATCCAAATCGAAAAAGAGGTAGTGACCTTAATGAAACTTGCTTGTCCGATAATGCTAACAACCATGCTAATGTTTTTTAGATCTTTCGTATCAACGTTGTACTTGGGCTGGTTAAGCAAGTCCGAGCTGGTCGGGGGCTCCCTTGCCCTTGGGTTCGTTAATATAACTGGTTTATCTATCATAAAGAGCCTGACCATGGAACTAAGAGTTGATCCGTCATTAGACAGACCCACCTCAAGATGTTTCTCATTCTCGTGGTTGTCTCAGTTCTAATATGCATCACGTGGCTCAACGTCGATCTCATCTTATTACTATTAGGTCAGGAGCCGAACATTTTGGCTGTCTCCAATGTCTACTTGGCCTATAGCATGCTGAAGCTAGTAGCTCAAGCTATTCTCCATCATATGCCGAAATGTCCATGTCCTGACTCAATAGTAATAAGATGGATTAACGTTGAACCACATGACGCATATTAGAACTGAGACAAATATGAGGAGGAGAAGCAGCTTGAGGTAAGTCATGCTAATGACGAATCACCTCTTGGCCCATAGGCTTAACCACATATCGACTCTATTCCCGTAGCCAAACCCCTTATGATAGATAAGCCAATTATAATCACGAACTGAGGACAAGGGAGCCCCCGATTAGTTCGAATTTGCCTAGCTAACCCGAGTTCTATATTTTTTTATAAAGTAAAGATGGCTAAATGATTTTCAAAAGAATAGGGACCCTTAGAGAAAATTGCGATTAAGACCAGGGACTAGCAGATAATTGACCCAAAATAAAATGACTCGATTATAACATAATAGCAACAACATACTGGGTTTTATATTTCAAAGCTCACAGTTATGTCCTTATAGAGCTAGCACCGGTCAAATGCATGTTATAGTTGATAAGTAGTAATAAATATTAAGTGTGTACTTAAGTTGGCTATTAAAAACTTATTAGCCATAACGCTACAAACATGGCCTTTTTTAAAGAAAAAAAATGAGTCGAGTATAGATGAAAGTTGATTCAACTATTAAAAAATTGAATGTATGTAAGAAGTATATTATATATAAATATAACATTTTAAAAAATAATTAGAAATTTTAACTTAAAATAAATATCGTTTGTACTGCAATCTATTATAGCAACTTAAATTTTTTTGGCGAGTGAGTTATACATATATCTGCTTTCTCCTCGAAAACGAAAAAAAACGAGTGAACTGCCGCAATTGGCAAATAAGGAAAACATGGATTAGTGACTAATACTCGCCCTTAACTCAAAAGAGAGACAAACAACTACAGAAAAAAGTATGCTAAGAGTTAAGGAAGACAAACAATTAACGAAAAATTATTGCTAAGATGTGTGAAAAAAAATTGTGGTATTGCTCAAATGTGATGGATGACTACTCAAATGAAAGAGACTCCATTTTTATAATACACCTAGTCCACGTAGAAGTTACCAATTATATAAATACACGTTCTATTTTTATTGGTTGGTTTGGTCAAACATGAATCCACCACCATAATTACACTTTGACCAAGTAAAAGGCTACTATTGGACTTCCATAAAAACCTGCCTCTAGGGAGCCCAGCCCATTAGCGTTCCTCGGCGAATCTAGTCGTCGGTGGGTTTCGGAAGACTTCCCTAACGGCCTTCTATCACACCCTCCTCCAGAATGTTAGCCAGGCTTCTTTTTTTTTTGTGTGTGTGAACGATTTGTACGTAAATCACATAAAATAAATATTTTATTATTACAAACAATACAAATTACAAGTTCGATGATGAAAAATGTTACTCTTGAAAGTGACAGTTTACAAATAGAAAGACGTCATGTCAGGCGACTGTAAAGATGGGATGCCAATTATTGGGCCTTCTTAAAATCACCCCAGCCACGACAGACTCCTAAAGGTACAATATCCATAAACCAACTTTTTCTCCTGAGAAGACCGTATGACCAAATTTGTAGATTCCATTTGGGTGGGTGCGTGGGTCCAACTCCATATCTCTTATTAAACTATACTAATTTGTTTTACCATATTTATTGAATAAACTATTTTTTCATAATTGACCAAAATATTTTATCCAACATTATGAAATTTTTTTGAGAATAAGAAACTTCATTCATTCATAATAAACCATCCGGCATCTACAAAGTGCAGCTATAGAAAAACTATAAATACACTTCAACCCTTTCGCTATGGTACTTCCCAATCTGGATCTGGCCATGGATGAGAGCGATAATCCATCTTTCGCGAAGATCTCTTCCAGAAATGGAGTAGTTTTTCATTAATGACCATGCAGTATACCATAGAGTTAAACAAAAGTAGAGATCCATATAGAACTAGAACATCTGGAAAAACAACAAACAACCAAAACAAACTCTCACAAAGGGAGACGAAAACTCTCACAATGAGAGACTCACTCCGTTATTCAACGGAAGAAGCAGGACAAAATAAAATAAAAGGATTTGGCTGTAGCCAAAACATTAATAACAATCAAACACAGGGACGAAATAAACAGAATTACAGAAAGAAAAAGAAAAACAAACGGCGAAACAGTCGAGGATCGGCTCGCCGTAGAGAGTGAAGAGCAAAGGGTGAAGAGTAAGGGGGGAGGCCAGCCCGATATGAACCTCCCCCTACCTGGAGTTATCTAACTGAAAACCAAGAAGGGCTAGGTTTTTTGAGGGAGAGAGAGAGAGTTTTTTTTTTCTTAACATTATGAACTTTGTTTGTCATAAATAGACAAACGTTATTATCATAACTGAAAAATTTATTTTATCCAACTTTTTTTTTAATCTTAAAACGATCTTTGTTTTTTTAAGATGGTTCCGTAAAATTATTTTATTTTCTAACATATCTCCAACGATGTTTTACAACAAAACACCATTTTTCTTTCATATCTTAAAACGATCTTTGTTTTTTTAAGTGTGTTAATTCTTAGGACAAATTGTTGGAGTAACAGATATTCAGTTAAATATTCGTTGGTGTTTAGCTCATCTCTCTCCCAAACGCAGGATGAGTTCCCTGTCGCCCCTCTACCTCTCCCACTCTGATCCCTTCTCCTCTCTCCTGCGCCGCCACGTGTCCCCATCCCACTCCCGCCGCCCCAACAGCATCCAGCTCCGCTTCCACGTCATCTACCCTTACCCGCTCACTTCCCGAACCGACGCCTCCTGCCGCGTCTCCTCCACTGCTGGAGCTTCGGCCGCCCTCCTCCGCGACGCCGGCGCCACCACCGCCGTACTCGCCGGCGCGTACGGCCTTGTCCTCGCTTTCGATACCCTCACCCAGCGAGACCTCATCGACCAGGTTCATAATTAACAAAAATACAATTACGCATCATCTCCTCCTTTGCTTGCCTGCCTCGCAGAATAGCAAATTAGTTTTGTATATATTATTCGGTATCCGGACTACTGAATTAACTAATCCAAATTCGAATCGGAAATGTGATTTGAAAGTTGGCAAAACTGTGTGTCATGTTTTTAGGAATCGAAATCACTAATTGATCTAAGTATTTGATGCCAAATATGCCTATTTAACACTTGTACATTTCCGATGATCAAATTTAAAATTGGTTAAGCTAAAATAGTTATTTCAAATATTTATTGGTAACAAATTAGTTGTAATAAGAAAGGCGAAAATTGTAGTTGACCAAATTAGAATTGGTGCAAATAATAAAAGACTTTGGAGATCTTACATAATATTGGAAAAAACCAATCTCTAAACAGAGACCAATAACTAATATAAGAGGTTATAGGATTAGACTTTGATTTCTTGTTGGCCTGCATTCAATTATTTGGTAGATCAGAAGTTGAGCAGGAAGCTGGTCCACATCTTGTCCGGGTTGCTTTTCGCCATGTCCTGGCCGATTTTCAGGTAACGAAACAGAGCTATCGAAATTTGTAGTAGTCGAATTCGGCTAAAGGTTATGGATCCGTAACTTGATATATCTGCTTTGATCCTAGAATAGCACATCAACAGAGGCTCGTTACTTTGCTTCTGTGGTCCCCCTGGTGAATTGCTTGCGTCTCGTCGTGTACGGCCTCTCGTTGGCCACTGATGAAGGGCTCATCAAGTCGGTTACTCGGGAAGGGACTCCCGAGTAAGTTCTGCATCGCATTGTGCTTAGTTTATACCACTTATGGTTTATCAGCTTCAAATATTTAGCTTCTTGCAGGGAGTTGCTAAGAGGTCCTCTGTTCTATGTCCTAATTCTGATTCTATGTGACATCTTGTTTTGGCGCGACTCTCCTGTTGGCTTGGTCTCCTTGGCAATGATGTGTGGTGGAGATGGTAAGAAGCATTCATCTACTTGTCCTGTGTGTCGGAAGGATCCTTTAAACTATTTCGGTTCTCAGGTGTGGCTGATATCATGGGAAGGCGATTTGGATCGGCGAAACTTCCATTTAATCAGCAAAAGAGTTGGGCCGGCAGCGTATCAATGTTCTTCTGTGGATTCCTGATCTCCATCGGGTGAGTTCCATACCTTGGTCGTGCTGAATTTCTTACTCGAGATGAAATCGAAATGTGTATCTGGTGTGTGTGTGTGCAGGATGCTTTACTACTATTCTGCTTTGGGATACTTCCGATTGGATTGGATCCCAACTGTGGAAAGAGTTGCTCTGGTAGCTTTGGTGGCAACTGTAGTGGAGTCCCTACCAACAACTGAGCTTATTGATGACAACGTATCAGTTCCTTTAGTAAGTATGTTAACTGCATATCTAACTTTCGGCTATTAGCTCATAGCTCCTACACTCTGATTTTCGAATCAGAATGGTTTGCCTAGGATGCCTGTATACGATCGCCATTATCGTGTGATCGCGACGCTTATTAACGCGACGCACAAGCATTGCACATACATTGGAGGGTTGATTTCGATCCTCTCGTGCTACAACACGACGATACCCGAATTCCCTCTCCGGATAGTTTAGAAGATTGAATATGGATGCGGAATTTTGATCTTGTTTGAACCATGCCAAGAAGTAGATACACTGCTTCACATTTCAATCCATGGGTTTCACTCTACCAGTCTACCCCATCCATAAGGCTGGACCCAATGTGGTTATCAACGGGCCTACTATGTGTGGACTTCGAAGCCACATAAATTGATAAATTAGTTCGAGTGTTAAGAAGTTTGTAACTTCAGCTGTGTTATTAATATTTTTACATAAAAATCGGACAGTCTTGTTGGTTTTATGGCAGTTAGAGAATTACTCAAAAATCCCAAATTAACATTGCAAAATATTTTTTTGTTAGCTATGATTTCGTATTTTGAAGCTCATTTAATCCAATTTTTTTAGAAATTTTAGTGTTTTCTACCTTTTTGTATTGGACCAAGCAACACAGAATAATTTGCGTCCAAAAATTGTAAAAAATATGACGAGCCAATCAATTATGTAACATGGCTGCTTTCGCAATTCATTTTCCGTACTGGCCATGACAAATTTAAAAATAAAAGATTCGAGATATCATTTCCATTTTATTTCCAATTACGATAAACTTTTAGTTGAACACTATAAAGTCTTCATAATGGTATTTTCTTCTTTCGATAATTCGATTTTTTTAGCGCTTGAACCGATCATCATATCGACTCTTCGGAAAGGAATTAGCAAGGGAAACCTAACCGTGGCTAATAAGCCATCGATAAGTAGGCCATGGATCGACCTATCTAGACCCATTCGGGCTTGTAAGTTGTAGTGTTCTTTCCGTAGCCGTCCTACCTAAGCGATGGGCAGGTCAATCCTATTCAGAAGCAACAAATTAAGTAAATCCACACCCTCTTTAGACTTTAGACTGCTTGTATCTACTTTGAATGATTCCTTACTTGGGAACAGATAACACTCTTCTCTAGTTGCAAATACTCCTATCTTAAAAAATTAATTAGTTCAATTCGAATCCGATAAGATGTTACTGGTGGTCAAAAATTTTCTACTATGTTTTAGCGGAATTGTGTTGGTCTTGCCATTGGTTGCTAAAAATCCTGAAATAATTTGGTTTCTTATAAATGTCAAACTCAATAACTCGTGGTAATCTTCTCCCACTCCAATAACTCAAGCTTCACAAACATAAAACAATTAGGGAAAGGTTCAAAAAATTATTTTTTTTTCTTTGTTTACATATTATTATCGGGTTCTTAGATGACTTCGTCATTTATTTTTAATGTTGATCTTGATCTCTAGTTGAAGTGACCGAGGGATCCAAAAATAACATTTAAACAAAGGGTAAGGATAGTAAAAAAATTTTGAATAGTAGAGACTATACTAATGATATAGATAGAAGAAACGAGAATAATTTACCAAAAAATTATTAAGATGGTCACTCATAAAAATAAAATGTATTTCACTCTAAATAGATCGCTTTAGGACTCCTTCCTTGCTTTGACGACGTACTTTTTCTTTTGTATGAGATTTCTGCACCTTCTTTTGGTTGACCAGTTTAATTGCATTCAACCTATAGTGTTTTTTATACGTAAATTTTGATCGATTCTACGTCCAAATGAGATTTTAAAATGCATACTCAGATAATTTTATAAAGATCTGTTTTCAGGTTGCACTCGTTCTAGTATTCGATCACTCAAAGTTTGATGATTGCACTCATTCTAATATTTGATTAATGAAGTTTGACATCTTCACCCTAATTTATTATAAAAATGACTAAAATCAGAAGCTAATTGGAGAGCTGGTGAGCAACCCTATTACCTTCTTCTACACTGGATAGGGTGGCTACGGTTCAATAACTGTCAATTTCACGATTTTATATATATGGATTCTAAACTGAAATCATCTCCCACGGTTTAAGGGCTGGTTCACATTGTTTTTTAGAAATTAAGAATGGACCCGATTCTAAATCCATTGGTTTGTTAAAACACGGACCTTCCTAGGACGATTCACGTTGGCCACTACTTAGTTTCCGGTTGCCAACAGTACCAGTTGGATGGTTTGAAATAACAAAATAGTTTATTTGCCGTATGCTTAGTGTCAGACACATACTTGATCTATTAATTTACATTTGAATTGAATAAATATCTTGAAAGCTGACAAATTGTTTTTCAATATATTAACACATTTATGTCCAAAAAAACTTGAACTCAAAACAGAGAATAATTTTCTCCATGGTCGATCCAAATTTGTGTTGTTATTTGGCAAAAACATGGAGACAAATGAAGGGATTTGGTGAACCGTTACGTACATTAATTTGGTAGATATGATGATGCTAACTCTAATGATTTACTGTGTTAGACAAATGTACGTAGTGTTATGTCACCTATATACAAAAGCAGATAGTGATACGTTATTGATTTTTTATTTTTGCTTAATAATTATATCCCACATTTTTGCTCTACCAATTGCAATGACGCCAAAGAGATGAACATCTAAAATGAAACGACACTTCAAAGTTTTGTTGATAATATATGATGACGTTAGCCTATATCTAGATTATTTAATCAAATGATTCTGAGTAAAATCAACAAATTCGGTAAACTCTAGCTAGGTTCAGACTAAGCTTGTTGAACTAGTATGATAAAGTTTGCACGGTTTAGTATATGTGTGGCAAAGCGTTTAAATACTTTGTCTTGCATGCTATAGAAAATGGTCGTGTGACTATTGATCAAACTAGCTCAGATATTATATTAAAATCTAACCCAAATTTGTTAGACAGTAAACTCATGAATTTTTTACTCTTATAAATAATAATACCCATTAACAACTAATAATGCAACAAAGTCAACAAAAATTTATGTTTCTTTTTTAAAATTGATTCTTGCACATATAAAAGTCAGTTCCTCGTAACCTTAACTAGGTCCGGCAGAGCCTGTGCAGATAATTATTGTAACTGGGGAAGGTGCATGGAAATCAAGCATTTTTTCTGGTCAAACCAAACAATTTTTTAATTGGGAAACTGCAGTCCCCAGTTACCCACACATTTTGTTCCCGAAGACAGTAGTATTTTATTGAAACAATTAATGTGCGATTTAATATTTTCGAACTTGCGTTGAATATGCCACCAACTAATGTTGGTTATACTAAGTGTTATATGGTCTATTTTTAAAAAATATCAAATTTTTTTCTAATAAATCAATTTTGATACTTGATTAAGTTAAAACACAATTTATTAGTTGACACCAACTCATAAAACTAGGTTCTAACCGTTTCGTGTGAAATTTGTTTCAAATGTCAATGCCTGACCTTAATTAACTAACGATACCCAGAGTCATTTTCACGTGACGGCGAAAATTTTAAGTATTCTTCTCGCCTTCACCAAGCAAAATTTTAAGTATTCTTCTCGCCTTCACCAAGCAAGATTCTTAGATTTATATGTGAATAATTATATAATAAGTTGTCATATCCAGTTTAGCTCTTTAAAAGTGATCAAATAATGTTTAGGCTTTAATATGGTATGATTCTTTAATGTGTAAAGACATTAGGTAAATTATAATTTTGTTATGGGCAAAACTATAATTACAGAAATTAGGTTGTGATCATGGTTGTATTCTTCTGTTTGTGGTGATAAAAAATCTTTATATCTAGTACAAATCTAATATCAGTGGATTGAATCGCATAAATAATAATAAAAGATTATCACATTATTAATTACGAATAATGTGAACTAGTTTGTAAAGAGTGAAATTCGCAATCAATTATATTAATTAGTATTTTGGTTAAGACTATAGAGATAATAATACATTAAGACTATAGAAATATTAATACAAAATTAGAATGAGCTGGTTATTTGATCAGTTTTGGATTAGATAAAAAAATTATATAACAAATTAAGATGTACGATTGCCTAAGTTAAAGAATTGATCATCAGTAATTTGTTTCGAAATAATCCAATAACAGAAATTTGGAAGAGCAACTGATCTAAGGTTTAATAAAAAAAAATCATATTATCTCCATGGCATGAGATTCCCTCGAATATTTCGAATATCAAGAACTATTATAAAAATCAAGATTTGAGAGAACTATTTTTTAAATAAAATTACACAACCACACTCGACTAAAAATATTAAATCGACTTTAGAATTTTCTAAACTGAAACACATCATGACGAATTAAATTCGACAGGATATTATCAGCTTTTCTATCTAGTGGTGTGACGAATTGCCTCATTTAGAAAGAGAAACAGCTGGATAATCTTTTTAATAGTAGTATTAAGTGGGTTGGAATGGCCTAAATTTATTAGGGGCCAGGTATAATATTCTTTGAGCTATATTCCGTGAGAATTTGGCCAATGACAATACCATCCCTATTGGCTGTCACTCCAATTATAGTCGCCACTTTATAAAGATGTCACTCATAATCATGTAAGAATATGGCTGCAAATTGCAAAAGTAAGGGAGAGAAATTATAAGATATGGACCGATAATCGATGTGCATGTTGAGTTCGGAGTGTGATACTGTATATTTTACATAAATGTATAAAATGTATATGATTTGACATAGGTTTTTGGGTTCAAAGTTCAACAAAAGTATAATTGGCGTAGAATTTATTTATGAAAAAATAACGATATATTTTTAAGAACTCTGATTATAAATTTTATGACTAAGATAAAAATAACTTGTTCATCTATTGGGTTCATAACTCATCAAAAGTATAGTTGGTGTAAAATTTACTTTTCAAAAAATGAAATATTTTCAAGAACTACAATTAAGATTTTCTAATTAAGCTAAAATAACTTGTTTCTCTGTTTGGTTCATCAAATGTATAATTGGTATAAAATTTATCTTTAAAAAATTAACATATTTTCAACAACCCTGATTAAATTTTTTATCCGATGGCTCACATTTCATTACATTTTAGGGGAACATTCCATTAATTAGCATCCACTAACTGTATCTTTAGAGGTGTTTTAATTGGTGAACTTTTTATTTTTCCGGCTTATAAAACAACATGGAGGAGTATTGGAATCTTTAAAAGATTATGGATAAATTATTTTTCACATCTCTCTCGTGTTTTTTAAACTTAAGATTGCATTTTTTTCCGTTACAAAATTAATCTTTTCGTTATTAAAGTTTGGATGTATTATATGTTTTAATTTTTGGAGTTGAAATATTTTTTTCTGTGACGAGAGAGTATTTGAAAACATACAAATATCTTACTTAAAAAAAAGAAAACAAATAAGAATATGAATTCAAGAATAAAACCCTTAAATAAAGATCAAAAATTCAAGAACAGAACAAAAACTAAGGAAAACGTTGAATCCAAAATCCAAACTAATTCGGTATTAGAACACGAAAATAAATTCAACCCGACGATGTCGTGCGAAAACATATCAGAATCGCAAAATTTTACTAATACTAGAAGAAGAAAAAAACAACAGAGAGTAACAAAATCAGAAACAAAAGATGGAATTTTCACCACAAAGTGAGCCGAGCCAATGAAAAAAACATAACTAATATTATAAGATAAGAAAAACCCAGAATCCGCTCGTCGCCTGCTCTTCTTCAAAGTGGGAACAGTGGGAAGAAATTCGAAGAAGAGCAGCGAAAAAAAAAAGGATAACAAGAAAAATCAGGAACTCAAACAATAAAATGATATAAACCGAAAAAAATATAACCTTTTTTTTTTGTGGGAAAATATAACCTTTTTTTTAACTAGCTGTCTTTCCTCAGCCATAGTTGCCTTTTTTTTTTGTGAAATCATAGTTGCCCTTGTCGCTCCTTGTTTTACAAATTTGTCCGTGGAGTGCTGATGTGAATCTACAATCTTTGAGGAAAAAATTTTGTTTTAAAATTATTCCAAATATATAAAATAATATTAAAATATTAATTTATATTTTCTCTCCCTACTTGAAGGCAATACACGATTTATTCAACCACTGCATGTGCATGTGTGGTCTGACGGATAGGGATCAGACCTTAAGCATGAGGTGGAAGGTTCGAGTTTCCAAAACTCCTCCAAGAATTGAAATTGTGAAAATAATTTCTCCCATAATTTTATTAAAAAAAAATACACGATTTATTCATCTACTATCTAAATCTTATTCTGATCCGCGATAACGAAGCAATTTCTAATCAATGGCATCGAAAATCAAAAGACAATCATGAAATGTTGATTTTTGGGTCACGAAGGGTCATGTGATTATTAGGCAACAACGAGATATATTAAATAACGAACAGTATTAAAAAAAAAAGTTAACCGGATTCGACACACAAATCAATTCCAGGCTGTTAAAATGAAAAAAATACTTGTCGTCTGAGGCTTCCACGTGCCAGACCACGTCAGCCGGACGACACTTGGCTTCCAAAAGGCGCGAGTAGGATTCACCGTGTCACCTTGGAGCGTGTAGTTTGTTCTACGAGTATCTTGTCCATTCTCTTGCGTCCGGTCTTCGGTTTCCGGTGGGTCCAAGGGGAGACAGTCAACCAAGTTCAACAACCAAAGTACAGCGGCGGCTAAGTTCAGCTTTAGTACCCCACAATTTCACTTGTTTCGTTCCAGGACAGCCGTTCCTATTACTACCTATTACCAAATTCTTTAGGGTAAATTACATCTGGCCCCCTCGAGTTTAAACAAATAGACGATTTCCCCCCTGTATTTCGCAAACTGATTAAAAACCCCTCTTAGTTTGGCAAAATTATACGATTTCCCCCCTCTTGCCGGAACCGGAGCAAATCTCCGGCGAGGAGGCATGGGAAATGACAAAAATGCCCTTACACTAAAAAACAAAAAAAAAACATCTCTCTTCTTCTTCCTCCTCCCTTTTCTTCTTCTTCTTCCTCCTAATAAAAAAACTCTTTTCTCCTCCTCTGCCCTTTACTTCACTTAACTTCACTTCTCTTCTCTCCCAGAATCAACCCAACTTGAACTAACAATAGACGAAAAGGGGTTCACAAACAGATTCAAGCAAATGCCCCCCTCCTCCTAATCCAACCGATTAACAAACACTATGCATCCTAATCCAACCGATTAACAAACACTATGCAACCAGATTGTTCCATTCAAATACTTCTAAACACAAACGGAAATCCTTTGATCTAATGTTCAACAATTAACAGATCTTAACAGATTAACAATTAACATGAATAATTATCAGATTAACAATTAACAGATCTTATTCCTAAAAATCCCCAAATCACACACCCCGAGCCCTAGTCCAAATCTGTACAAGGTGTGGCCCTGCCTCTTCAACAAGTAGACGATGTCCATCGAGCATAGATTGAGATGATGTTCATCGGCCCTGCCTCTTCAACGTCGCCACGATCCTCTACAGACGAAGCCCTAATTTCCTAATTTTGCCGAAGGTGGAGTAGGTATCGACAAAGTTCCCAATCTTGTAGCTCTGGAACGACCGGAGGAGAGGGGCGTTACCTCCCCAAACTCCGTGAACTTCTCTGACCGCTTAAACAACCTGTTCGTGTCATGCTCGAATAGAGCCGGGAATACCCCTTGGACCAGACCGGCTTGAGCTCGATAGTTTGACATCAGCGAGGGCGATGGAGAAGTCGGTCATGGAAGCGTGGGCGGCGGAGCGGTTGGAGTAGATGACGTGGTTGGTCGGCGCGAGGGAGATAGCCTTCGTGAAGTACTTGACGGCGGCAGAAAAGGCGCTGATCGAGAACGCCACGTTGGCTTTGGCCTTGGCTTCGTCTGCCATTATTATCGCGGTGGTCTTGGTTGTTTTAGATAATTAAGTTTGACTAATTAGGGATTAATATAGAGAGGGAGGGTGTTATGGACGAGAAAAGACTAGAGATTCCATATTAGAAATGGGTTGTTAATCTGGTATTGAAAATGTTAATTGTTCATGTTACTTTTAAGTTTTTTGCTTTCGTTGATTGAAGGAGGAGGAGGAAGAGGAGGAAAGAGAAAGGAGGAAGGAGGAAGGAGATGTTTTTGTTTTTTTTGTTTGTTAGTGTAAGGGTATTTTTGACATTTCCCGTGCCTCCTCGCCGGAGATTTGCTCCGGTTCTGGCAAGAGGGGGGAAATCGTATAATTTTGCCAAACTAAGAGGGGTTTTTAATCAGTTTGCGAAATACAGGGGGAAAATCGTCTATTTGTTTAAACTCGAGGGGGCCAGATGTAATTTACCCAATTCTTTATTAATTAATCTTTATTAGATACTTTTCCAGTTGAGCATACACTGTTTAAAAATTATATTAAATTATGTTTTGATAGCATTCAGGAATGCATATCAGATGATCATACAAATTTTTTTATTGGCTGAATAGTTTAGAGGTAGTTACTAAGATGATGTACTAGATAAAGAAATCTAAAAGATAATACCGTAAGATGTCATCAGATGCACACCACTGCTTATATAAAAAAATGACTAGAAATCTCTAATTTTTATGATTCTTTATCAAGTATTTTCATTTTATATTTACGGTTCTCCAAATTATTCCACTTGAAGTTGAACAAGTTGCTAACTTTGCACAAATGTTCATGGATGCTTGGTTGGTTGCTAATTGTTTACTAGGACTTATTTTTTGATAAATAAAATTTTATGGTTTGAAGGACCTACTTGAATTTTACAACTTCTTATACTGTTAGATTACAAGGTCTTTGGTGTTAACTAGGACTGATTTGAAAAGCTATAAACTCGTGTATCTAAATAGCAAAATACAAAAGGTTAACGTACCAAACGGATACATATTAAAAAGAAACAGAACCCTCGCCGCAACTGTAATATATATCGCCGCGTAACGCTTCATCCGGTTTCTCACAAAACAGCACGATCTCCCTCTCTACAACCTCTTGTTTCAATTTGTTTACAGTTATCTTCCACCACCCTTTCTCTCTCTAAGAGGTAAAATACAATACACACAAGGGAGAGATAAACTAGAGGGAAAAAACCAAAATTTTGTGCATTCCTATTTAGGAGGGGCATACCCAAGAAAAACCCTTCAGCCTTTAGCCAAGAACAATACTTGGCAGACAAAAGAAGGTGGAAATTTATGAACAGTTGCAAATATGGAAGCTTTCCATGTGATAACCGAGTAAGAGCAAAAAAGACCCAGGAAGAAAGTTATTATTTTTTTTTGTTAATTTGAATTAACTGATGGGCCTTAATTGTGGCACTTGACGAAATTGAGTTTGGTTCTCTATAAATCAAGTTTTTTTTAATTATCGAATCCACGTACCATTAGCATGGGAGTCGGAGTTGAAGGTGGTGGTGGGGCAAATGGGACAACAACTAGAAGAGCTTGTTCAGATGTTAATATGAAGTGTTGGAGTAAGTGGAGATGGGAGAACCACCAAAGGAACAATAATCTTTTGTCCAGAATCTTCTCCTCTGGGTTGGTCTTCTTCTTTGGGTGCTTGGTGGTGTATGGCTCAATTGGGTTGCTCTATTTCTGGTTGGTCTTTGGCAAGTCAAACCATGTTTCTTCTTCTTCTTCTTCTTCTAATGGTGGTAGAGGTTTGAGCTCACTTGGGTGCCATGAGGACAGTGAGGGTTCATGGTCTATCGGTGTTTTCTATGGTGACTCTCCCTTCTCCCTCAAACCAATTGAAGATGTAAGTTGTTTTTTTTTTGTCTCTTGTGTTGTGTATTAGGACATTTTTCTGGGTTAATTTGAGGTTTCCTCTGTTCATCTTGATAAACACCTGACTTTATGGATTTTTTTATGTTGTGGATTTTTTTTGTTCAATGGATTGTATGAAAGTGACTACCTAAATTATGATTTCCTGATAATTTTAACGAGGAAAAACAAGTAGTAGATTGATTTACGGGCTAAATTTTCTGTCTTTAAAATTAATTTTCTTTTTTTGGGGATAAAGGGGCTATGTTCTAGGACTTGAATTTCAAATGAATATTCTTCATTTCTGGGTTGGCTTGTGCCTCGAAATTAATCTTCTGAACAGTTTGGTAATTTTTTCAATAGTACTGGTTTTGATGTAAGAAGTTCAAATTTCGGACTTTGACTTCTGTGCTTGGCCTCAAGGTCCATTATCTTTTACCGGGGAAATAATCTTAGGAAATGAATGGTAATTTTTTCGTGTGTAATGGTTGCTGATGTATGAGAAATTTGATACCAGGCCAAGATGTGGCGAGACGAGGTAGCTGCGTGGCCAGTGGCTAATCCAGTTGTTACCTGTGCTTCGGTTTCGGGTGCCGGCTTCCCCAGTAACTTTGTTGCAGATCCATTTCTTTATGCTGAGGTAATGGTCTTTACTCGAATTGTTTCGTTCATGTAATTTGGTTTTATACCAGATTTGCCTGTTTACTTGTCTGTTCCTGTTTATATGTTGGTTGTTCTGCTTTATAATATATTGTTCTTGTGAATTCGATGAACTGTAGTTTTCAATATTTAAGGCCCAACTGACAAGGCCTACCAATTTGTCAAAGTTAAGGACATTGTTTATTCTTATAGTTGAGCTCGGAATGCTTCTTTTGGTGCTTGGCATTATATAAAGATGGACTTAGTGGTTGGTGGCCAAGCTGTTGTTTCTTCTTTTGTTCGTCCTAATCTCTATGCGTGCCATAATTTGATCGAACAATCTTCGGATTCCTGGTTAGTTTTGCTTGAAAAAATGACAAGGTACCGATTCAATCAAAAACTTAAAATTAGAAAAAGAAACATAATCCAGAAGTTGAATAATTCTTTCAAAATATGTATCAGTAAAAAAAGTGTAAAAAAATAACTGTTTAGTAATATTCGAGCTACATCTTGCTTCAAAATAGGTGAGATGTCATATCTGAGACGAGGCTAATGTATAGTTTACTGTAAAAATTGATGATGTACTTCAGACTTGGATCATTGTTAAAAATTGGTGAGGCGTTTCTTCTCTACATTTTTTTGATCTCTTTTGTTTCACGGAATTCGAATACGGGTCTAAGAGGATTTCTCCATTTAGATAAGGAATAAGTTGCTGCAAGAAACTTTCAGTAGCTTCCTTTGTGTTCGAAACTATTTTTACTGGTCATTTCAATCAGCTATTGATAGGGAGGTCTCGAATGAAGAGGCGAGTTCTCTGTTTCCTCGTGCCATATTGCACATCTAATCTAGCCAATCATAGTAACATCGAAGCAGGTTCTCGAAAAATCCGAACTATGTGATTGTCTGCTATTTGGTATTTTGTGCTCCTCTTTCTGGGACGATGTTGTTTCGAAGTGCTATGTTCTGCCTATCCTTTGTTTTCAAAATGACCTTACGCAAACTTCGGCTCTTTGTTATTCAGGGAGATATTCTTTTCCTATTCTATGAAACAAAGAATGCCATCACCATGCAAGGAGATATTGGAGTTGCAAAGAGCTCCGACAAGGGAGCGACATGGCAACAATTAGGCATCGTCTTGGATGAAGAATGGCATTTGTCTTACCCCTATGTTTTTAACTACCTCGGCCAGGTATAACTTTGCTCGCTACATCGGGTCCATAAGCCATTTTTTGTTGCATCCTTCAACTATATGTTGTTTCATGCAGATATACATGATGCCAGAAGGCAGCCAGAAAGGGGACCTTCGCCTTTATCGAGCCGATGACTTCCCCTTGAAATGGTCTTTGGAAAAAGTGATAATCAAGAAGCCCCTTGTTGATTCAGTCATGATCCATCGCGATGGAGTTTATTGGATATTTGGTTCGGATCATAGTGGTTTCGGTGCGACGAAGAACGGACAGCTGGAGATATGGTATAGCAACTCGCCTTTGGGACATTGGAGACCACACAAGAAGCATCCCATTCATAATCTCGACAAGGGCAAGGGAGCGAGAAATGGAGGCAGGCCATTTGTTCATGATGGAAACCTATACCGAGTTGGTCAAGATTGCGGCGAAACGTATGGGCGGAGAATACGTGTTTTCAAAGTTGAAGTTCTTTCCAAGGATGATTACAAGGAAGTTGAAGTACCTATCGGGTTCGAAGAGTCTAAAAAAGGTCGGAATGCCTGGAATGGAGCGCGCCACCACCATCTTGACGTCCAACAACTTAGTTCTGGTGAATGGATAGCTGTTATGGACGGGGACAGAGTTCCTTCGGGCGACTCAGTATACAGGTTGTTCCTTGGATGTGCTTCTCTTGTTGCGGTTAGTGCTGTAGCCGGGGTACTTGGAGTACTACTAGGAGCAGTTAAGTGCATCATTCCGGTTAATTGGTGTGCAAATTACCCGTGGAAAAGAAGCGACACGCTTATCGTTTGGGACAGACCGAATTCATTTTTGTTGAAAGTAAAACGATTATGTAGTCAGTTGAACAGAGCGCCTTCCTCAGTACGGGGGAAAATAAAGCCCAACAGTTGGTCTGGAAGATCTCTTTCAGGTTTGCTGTTCGTGGTTGGAGTTTCGCTTATGTGCGTAGGAGTCAAGAACATCTTTGGAGGCAATGGTGCAGAAGAAGCATACCTGGTAAATGGATACAATTCTCAGTTCACTCTGTTGACGATGACCTACGAAGCTCGTATATGGAATTTGAAAATGTACGTGAAACATTACTCGAGATGCTCATCGGTGAAAGAAATTGTTGTGGTTTGGAACAAAGGGGCGCCTCCTGAGCTTAGTGATTTCGATTCCGCGGTGCCAATACGGATCAGAAGAGAAGACTGGAATTCTCTCAACAATCGGTTCAAGAAGGATCCCTTGATAAGTACTCGTGCTGTTCTCGAGCTTGATGATGACATAATGATGACTTGCGATGATATTGAACGGGGGTTCAAAGTGTGGCGGCAGCACCCTGACCGCATTGTCGGGTTCTACCCCCGACTGATCAGCGGGACTCCTCCTTTGAAGTACAGGGCTGAGAAACACGCCCGCACTCATAACGGCTACAACATGATCCTCACTGGAGCAGCGTTCATTGATGGTAAGCTAGCCTTCGAGAGGTACTGGGGCGAGACAGCTGCGGCGGGCAGAGCTCTGGTGGACAAGTACTTCAACTGCGAGGACGTGCTGTTGAACTACTTGTACGCCAATGCGAGCGCCTCCACAACCGTGGAGTACGTCAGGCCGACGTGGGTGATAGACACGTCAAAGTTTTCGGGTGCTGCAATCAGCAAAGACACACAGACACATTACAGCATCAGGAGCAACTGTCTTCTCGAGTTCTCAGCGATGTACGGGAGTATAACCGGCCGGAAACAGGATTTCGATCACCGGACGGATGGGTGGGACTTGTGACATGAAGAACCAACTTCTGCCAACAGGTTACTTGCCTTATAGTTCCTCGACCCTCCTTGTGAAGAAGTTAAGTTAGTTCGGGGGTGGTTTTATAGCTTGGTAGGATTAGGTTGACATCCTCTGCAGCGTTTTGAAAGCGTTGGTGTGTAAATGGTCATCTTTCCTTGTCCCTTGAAGCTTGTGGAAATTACAATGTAAATTGGCAATAGCTTGGATTTTGTTCGCTCGTTTAGTTATAAATTGATTTTTGAGAGTGCTCAATGACAACGTATTTTTCTCTCGGCACGAATGGTTAATGTTGGAGAGTGTCCCACTACGTTTGATTCGGAACTTTTCAAAAGTGTAAAAATTATTATTGAAAGAATTATTATTTAAATATAATTTAATAATGTTTGACTTTTAATATATTAAAAGGATTACACAGGGGAACCAATCATTCACTAGCAAATGCAGACACATCAGAAAATGCTAGATCTCTCCTTGGAAGTTCGTAGTTGATTTCAGAAACTGGCTACTAAATTTAGATCGAGAAAAAGTGAATGCACAGTTAGGAAGAGAGCCAAGTCTACCAACAAAAAACGTCACATCCAGTTAGTTACCCATGCATGCACGTTTACGAGAACGAAACAACGAGTAACAGTTTTGAATTGATAGAAAATGGATTTATTTAATAGGTTTAAATTTTAAAAATGTAAAAAAATTTATTCAGGGTTATATTTTAAAACAAGATTCGATAGTAATTCACTATAAATAACTCAGATAAAAAAACACAGAATGAGAGGACAACAACATCAAGTAGCTAGGAGTAGTAAAATTTAATTATTGATGCAGATGCTAGTTATTTTAGTTTATCTAATAATATCCCAGTTTCGAGACTCAAAATAAAAAATCCCCACTATTCTGAAAATTTGACCAGTAGAATAATGTTAGAACCGCATCTTTTTTTGGAAAAAAAATGTTATATAACAATATGTAGTCCTTCAATTGTGTAGGGTAAGGAACTAATTTATGATGGATTGACGTCCAACAATATTCTTTTTAGAAGGTCCAACAATATAGTGTCTTCATCAGCAATTGAAGTCTACGTTGATAACTCACTTATACAAGCTAGGCAGAAGAAGATCCTTCAGAAAATATCTCTAATAAGCAGAAGAAAGTGACAAATAAGTGCAATCAAATATGATTTTTTAGTAACACCTAATTTCCAAACATCACTGTTAGTTTCGATATGTGACAAATAACTGCAACATATTCCGAGTATATGATATTTACAAGAATTAAAACATTACATTTGGTAATTCCTTAACTAAGCACCTTTTTATATTTTATAAAGTAGTTCCACCAGAAAATTGTTTTGGGAATATTCACTAAGTTATCCAATTTGCTTTAGCATGTTTTGTATCTTATTCTTCTACCATGTGCTTTACTTTTCATTGTTGTCTTCTTTTACACACCAACTGGAAATTTTTTTGAATTCCCAATCAATTTCCAGCCTAGCTGTAGAGACATTAGTACTGACACTTAAAAAGAATGTCCATTGCTGATCGTATACGACTTGTGTAGAGAGTCAGTTATAGAAGAAAAATAGCCATTATTTTAACTTATTGGCCATCTTTGTCTACAAACAAACGAAAAAAATATTTTTTGAAAGTAAGAAAAAATATAGGAAAATATAAGATTGGTCCTAGAGTGAACTATTAAGTTTTTTTTAATATTAGTGTCTAATACATGAGATATATCATTTTTTGATAATTGGAATTTTATCTTCGAAGTTAGAAATTCGGTTCTGACCGTCAATCTCAAATTTCTGTTCATTATTTACCAACCCAACAAAATCAAAGAAAGACAAAAAAAAAAAAACTATCAAAGATCAACAAAACTAATAAAAAAGACAAAAAAACGAACAAGATCGTATTGTTAAGTAATAAGTTGCGCAAACATCCGACAAAAAAAAACTATTTAGTTGCAAATATATGTAACTGAAATTTATTTTGAAATGAATATCGAGTGACACATGTTTAAACTTGCTATTTTCTTCCTGTCGGAAATGTGTAGCTTTTTGCTATTTTTTGTCTGGTTCTTAATTGCTTCTGTCCTACGAGCAGGATACACCTGCAATAAGTTTGATGTCTGTATTAGTAAAAATAAATGCTCAAAAACAGAAAGAAAAAAAAAATGGATGCAAGGAAAAAATGAATTTGAGAAAATGAAAGAAAGTAGAAAAAACTAGAAAAAAGGAATGACAATCCTCCGCCTTCCTTGCACCTCTCTCCTCCCATGAAATTCCACAATCTCCTTTCCCTTTCCCCAATCCACTTTCTAGGGTTTTGAGAATTGCATCCCTCTGGCTACATTCCCAGTGCTTCATACACAAATACCAATATAGGAAGGAACACATACACCAATAAAATAAAGGGAGGGAGAATCTTTTTCCAACTTTTCCTCCTTGCACATTTAAAGACCCAAGCTTTCAACTTCCCCTGGTTCTGATTCCATCTGGGTTCCTCCTCTTTTGGCCTAGAACAGCTTCTCTCCCAAGTAATTTTTTTTTTTTTTCATAGGGAGAATAATGGGTTGTTTTGAATTTGTGGGATTGGTGGTTAAGTGATAGAGAGAGAGAGAGAGGGATATTGACAATGGAGAATAATGGGTTCTTTGTTAATGAGGCAAAGTTGGAACTTTTGAGATTCTGTGTTTTGAATTTGTGATGTTGGCAATGGAGAAGGATTTTGATTCAAAGCTTAGGATTGAGAGCAGCAACAATTCTTCATCCTCAGAATCATCTTCCCCTGTCCCTTCTTCTTCTGAGACCAAGGGGAATGTGCAGAAATCTAAGAGCTTTGCATTTAGGGCTCCTCAGGAGAATTTCACAATTCAGGACTTTGAGTTGGGGAAGATCTATGGTGTTGGGTCTTATTCCAAGGTTTGAACTATTGCTTTTGTTCTTGTTTTCATTTATGTTTTTAGGTTTCTTGTCTGGTTTTATTGCTGCTTGAACCTCTTTGTTTATTTTTTGTGAATGATTGGTGAATGAGCGTCTTAGTATCAGGAATTGTTGTGACATTGTTTATTTGCTTTTGGATTTCAAATGTGTTTTGTTGGTAGAGTGACGTATTTCTTTATTTTTAATTTATGGAAGGTAAAATGTGATTTGAGCATTTGGTTTGTGAGATCACAGTGGAATTAGCCTGACCGTTTTATCCACCAATTTCAGGTTGTTAGGGCAAAGAAGAAGGATACAGGGATGATTTATGCTTTAAAGATTATGGATAAGAAGTTCATCACCAAAGAAAATAAAACCGCTTATGTAAAGTTGGAGCGGATTGTGCTTGATCAATTAGATCACCCCGGAGTTGTGAGATTATACTTCACTTTTCAAGATTCGTTTTCGCTCTGTATGTATCTCTCTTTCTGCGTAATCTCTTGTTTTTGTTAGATTTGCTTATTAGCATCCGAGCTTCATGTTTCTGTTTGCTTTGCTGGAGTTACCACAAGATGCTCTGTTACATTTTGCAGACATGGCACTGGAATCTTGTGAAGGTGGCGAACTCTTTGATCAAATAACTAGAGTAAGTCGATGCTTAGAATTGGAACCATTGAATTCCGTAGGATGATCTGAACAATTAGCGTATTCATGAAGAAATGGATATGCTTTTGCTGCCCTTCTGTCTTTGATTTTGATTTTGATTTTGGTGACTCAACTTTGTTTGTCCTACAGAAAGGGCGCTTATCAGAGAAGGAAGCCCGTTTCTACACTGCCGAAGTCGTGGATGCTCTTGAATACATTCATGGCATGGGATTGATCCATCGAGATATTAAGGTATATTTCCCAGCAACAGAGCTGTTTTAACTGGCATCAGAACAGGCCTGAAAGATCTTTTGTAATTTCTTTTACTTGGCAGCCAGAGAACTTGTTGCTTAGTGCCGAAGGACATATCAAAATTGCTGATTTCGGGAGTGTGAAGCCAATGCAGGACAGTCGTATTACTGTTCTTCCAAATGCAACGTCAGGTAGTATTTTACCTAAGATTATGTTTTTCGCCACAACAGCTACTTCAGATTTTAGTTGCGGGATTGTAAATATATTAAACCTTGTGCTCTTCATTTAATATTTCATCCAGATGACAAGGCTTGCACATTTGTGGGAACTGCTGCTTATGTTCCTCCGGAAGTTCTTAACTCTTCTCCTGCAACTTTTGGGTACGGAACTATTGATGCTTACCGACGTTCTTTCTTTTAGAATGTGATTCAAATTGTGAACTTTACTTGCCTTTGTAGAATAACCTATTTGCTCTTTTTTTGGGCCAAATTGGTACAGCAATGACCTCTGGGCACTGGGGTGCACTTTGTACCAGATGCTTTCAGGAACTTCCCCTTTCAAAGATGCTAGTGAATGGCTCATATTCCAAAGGATTATTGCCAGGGACATAAGATTTCCCAATTACTTTTCAGAGGAAGCTAAAGACCTCATTGATCGGTTGTTGGTATGCTTCCTTCTCTCTTCTGTGTGTGTGTGTTGTGTCTACTATCTCGTATTGTACATGTTCATACAGTATTACAAGATTGAAGATTATATCCCCGTCAGTCACAACCTTTGATGAGTCACGCAATATGACGTAGGACACTGAACCATGTAGAAGGCCAGGTGCTGGACCCGAGGGATACGGTGTCCTAAAATTGCATCCTTTCTTCAAGGGTTTTGTGTGGGACAACTTACGAGAACAAACCCCTCCAAAGCTTGCTCTTGAGACAGTGGTATCATTCTCATGCCCGCTCTAACTTTCAATATGAGGACAGTTTCTCTTATTCCTTGATTTATTTTGTGATCTTTGACCGAGCTTTTATATTTCCTAGGCTCAATTGGGAGAGGGCTACCATGACCACGATTCTCCTTGGAACCCATCACATGTTGGGGATGGTTCAGCATATCAAGGTGATGGCAGTGCAGGAGCATCGCCCGAAACTGGTCACGTGACTAGACTTGCCTCAATTGACTCCTTTGATTCAAAATGGTATTGCTTTGAAACTCATTTTGTTTTTGGTCACACTTTGAGACTCCTTATTATGTGGCCGAGAAGTTTCTCATTTTTTCAGTTCCTAGTTTTAGCTCCGAACTCTGTCTGTTGTTCACAAAGGATGGTTGAGAAAAAAAGACTTGTTGAAGAAGCTCTTCGTTATAAATATTGTTTAGCTTGACCTGATCGATTACGATTCTTGCTGCAAAAACATTAAAAGAATTCATTTTAATAGATATTTTCATTGTGTTGAGGTCAAATAATTTGAGATGTTCTTACTAATTTTTTATCAGTGTGCTTGCCTGGGAAGTCTCTGATATTCGATTGTCCTTGGCTTTCAGGCAACAATTTTTGGAACCCGGAGAATCTGTTATTATGATCTCCATGGTGAAAAAATTACAGAAGCTGACCAGCAAGAAGGTGCAACTTATTCTAACTAACAAGCCAAAATTGATCTACGTGGACCCTTCGAAGTTAATAGTAAAGGGCAACATAATTTGGTCTGACAATTCCAATGACCTGAGCATTCAAGTAACTAGTCCATCACAGTTCAAGATCTGCACGGTAGACCTCTGCCCTCATCTCGTATTCTAGTTCGAATTCTGGTCAATAATCTAATATTCCTTCATTTGATGCATTCAATTTTTCGTTATCATGTTGTCGGTTCAGCCGAAGAAAGTAATGTCATTCGAGGATGCGAAACAGAGAGCATACCAGTGGAAGAAAGCTATCGAGAGTCTACAGAATCCATGAAACCAAATCATTCTTTCGAGTTCTGATAGTGTATAGAAATCCGGGGGATCTCCGAACGAGTTGGTTCCGCCGCTAGCGGTCGTAGAGCTCAGAGCTGCACATTCAACCTATTACAGTTGCAGAGCTGTTGACTAAGCCCTTTTCCCTTGCTTGCCTACAAGTTTTTGTGAGGAGGGGTTTTACAGATACTTAGATTTGGTCGAACATAACATTGATTCGATTTGATTCGATTTGTAATGGTCGGGCCATGGATCGGATTCATTGTCAATTGTATTCAACATTCTATGTTATCATTGAAATTTTTTCTCAGTTAGAAGTTGCATCAGCAATAGTGTTTTTATTTTAATAAAAAATTTATGCCAAGTCCAAGGGATGGTGCAGGAGAGTAAGTGAGCAAGAGTAATCATATATTTGAACTTGGTGGAATTTAAATGCTCGACGTTCTCAAACAACACATTTAAATCTAATTGATATTTTTTCCCCTTTAGTCTTGTCAACCTTCTCAAGTCTACAAACAATTAAACACCCTTTTTTAAATTTTTTTACAATTCCAAGTTTTTGGTATTGAACTCAAACCAGGCCAAAAAATTGATTTGGTTTTGCTCTATAATCAATATTTCTTAAATTGGTTCTCGGTTTCATGATCCTTTTTTTAAACATAAGACAGTGGCGTATAAGGCAATTAAACTACATGGTATGTCACTTGTCACCCGATTGGACTTTTTAAATAATATTATGGTGTGCAAGATGATCAAATCATTTGGTATTAAATTGAACTTTTACCAACTGATTTTGCTTGGCGTAAAGAAGCGGGTCGTTCAGAAACGAAGCCCAAACCCGAGGAAGAGAGATGGGCCCAACAGAGCAACAGAGTCCGGAGGAAGAAACGGAGACGCTAGTGGAAGCGGCCCTGAGGGTTCTAAACACGGCGGACCCCTTCGAGAAGGCCAAGCTAGGTGACGCCGTCGCCGTTAAATGGCTCCGAGGCGCGTTCCCCCGAGCCTACGACCCTTCCCTGGACCTGCCCGTACCCGATCGCCCCGCCAGGCTGCCCAATGTAAGTAAGATAGTTTCCTAACTTTCTCCGTGCGGTAGATTACCTGTTCGACGAAATGCTTCAGCGAAGTGAGTTCCTGTTTAGGTGAAGTTGGTGTCTCCGAGCTTGATGCCGAAGCTCGGGAAGGCGGGGAGCTTGCAGAGTCGCCGGGCTATCGTGCATAGCCTTGTTCACACTGAGAGTTGGGCCATTGATCTATCTTGGGTTGGTTTTTTCTACTTGCGATGAACCCGAATCGGTTGTTGTTTGTAAATCGTGGTGAATGAGGATTGTGTGGTGTTTGTTGAAGGATATAATTGCGAGGTTCGGTAAGCGGGAGGCGATGCCGAGGGAGTTCTTCACGGATTTTGTTAAGGTTGCGCAAGACGAGGGCAGGCACTTCACGCTTCTTGCGAAGAGGCTCGAGAAATTGGGTTCGTCTTATGGAGCTTTACCGGCACATGATGGGCTTTGGGACTCTGCCATTGCTACGTCGGACGACCTCTTGGCGCGGTTGGCAGTAGAGCACTGCGTTCATGAGGTGGATGCTTATGTAGTCTCACTTTGGAGTAATCAGAACTGTTTTTTCTAAGTTTTCTTGTCGGAATGTGAACTGACATAGTAATGATGCGCAGGCAAGGGGACTCGACGTGCTGCCTACAACCATTTCTCGATTCCGGAATGGCGGAGACAACGAGACAGCTGATTTACTAGAGAGTGTGGTCTACCCAGAGGAGATCACCCATTGTGCTGCTGGGGTAAAGTGGTTCAGGTATCTTTTCCTAAGGTCTCGAAATCCGAATCTAAGTTTTGATGATGGCTTAGCATATCAAGAAACTGTTCAACTAGAAAGCAATTGCACAGAGGACGATGATAAGGAGGTCATCGAGAAGTTCCACTCCGTGGTCAGAACTAACTTCAGGGGACCATTGAAGCCACCCTTTAACGAGGAGGCCAGGCGAGCTGCCGGGTTCGGTCCGCAATGGTATGAACCACTTGCCATCAAATAGGTCAATTCGACGAGGGGCTGGTATCATGAGTCAGTCGGATATATCTGATGGATGGTTCTCTCAGCGGTGTCTGACCTAGAGAAACCCATTCATTGAAAATTCTTGTTTTGTACACTGAAAAAATATTTGGCTTGCTTTGCTTTGTTGAAGGGGACAATATGGCTTCTTGTTTGTTCCTACGCCGTCGTATCACGGAAGACAGCTAGAGCACATAACAAGCGCCCATCAATTCGACTATCTGCTCTACCAAAAAACAAATTTGGTATCGAATAATTTAATTTAATCAAAATTTTCGAATATGAGTAATTGAAACATATTCATTTTATCTTTTGTTAAAAAAATTATGAAGTTTTTGAGGGATACAAGTACAAAGGGTTTAACAAAACAAACTATTTTCTTAATGATGGGACCTAATTGTTTGATCTTTTTAACCAAAAAATAATACTGCCGTAATTTGATTGAGACTTTTGTCACATTGTCACAATTTTGAGCAAAAAAGACTAGACCGTATCGCAATAATTATGTCATGAAATTTTATTCTATAGTAAAACAAAATTCCTTGGCACATAATGTTAACATTCCAAAGTTATTAAACTACAATGAAGACTGTATCGTGAATTTATTCTTTATCGGATATTTTGGGTTTTCAAGATTAAATATTGATTCTTGAGCATAAACATAACCTTAAATTCCAATATTATCCCTTGCGACGTCATCCGACCAATGCTGCGATGCAGAGCTTCTAGCCAGTTATCAAGGTTAATTTGGGAAATTCAACGTTCCAAGGCAGTTGCTTCGTTTCCCGCTAAAAAGAACCTATTAATAACGGCTATCGTATCAAGCTTAGATCCCATTTGTTTTAACTATTTCTTGCTCCCCGGGAAGCGACCAAGAGTTAGAGGCAAAATGAGCGCCGTGTTGCCGCTGGCCCCGACCCAGAGCGAGTCGACTCACCACCGCCTCTACGGTTTCGCCAAGTCCGCCCTCGTCAAGATCTTCTCCAACCCCTACGCCACTGTATCCCTCTCTCCCTTCCTCTCTCGAGCTACACATTTCAGTTATTATCTTTTTTTTCTTTTTATTTTAAGGAGATATTAAGTTGAAAAGAGTTGGAATGTGGACAGGTGTGTGATTTGTACTGCACGGGAGGAGGCGCGGACTCGAAGCGATGGGAGACCATGCTGATCAATCACTATATCGGAATTGGTAATCCTTCCTTTTCTTGGAAAAGAATCGGTTTTTCTTTATGTTACTTGGAATGGAAGGAAGAAAAAAGGCCTGTTCGAGTTGGGGTTTTGGTTTTGTTTCCGAAAGGAAGTGAGACATCGTTTTATTGATTGTTGTTGAATCGAATGGTAGACGTGGGGAATTCGGGGATCGAGGAAATGAAGGAAGCCTGGGAAAGTCGAAAGAAGAGTCATTACACTGCCGAGTTCTTTGAGGCTGACCCTTGCTCTGTGAGTTTCTCCCCTGCATTTTCGGAGTGCTCGTGAGAATGTGCGAAAGAGATTGTTGTTATATAAGGTCTTTTTGTGATTGTTGGATTGTGATTCAACAGGATGAGTTTCAGACGCAGTTGCAGGAGAAAGCCAATCAAGCCAGCTTTGTTTGCTGTCTACAGAATCTGCAGGTTTTGTTCCTGGTTTTGCGGATTCTTGAATTTGTATTTGTGATTTTCCGTGAGAATAACTTCTCTAACGTCGTAGAATGATTCTGAAAATACACGGTTCGTCTTGCAGTTGTGTTTTGAAACAGAGGAACGTGCAAGGAAACTTCTGCAGAATGTTTCGTATCTGCTTAAGCCAGGGGGTTACTTTTTCGGTATAACTCCCGACTCTACAATCATATGGTATGGATGCAGTTTCCAAGCTCACTCATCACTTCAGATTTCCTTTCAATCTTTCATGCTTGTTGGGCATTTAACAAACCTTATACTCATGCAGGGCAAAGTACCAGAAGCATCTTGATGCATATCGTGACAGAAGTGGCAGCATTAAGCCAAATCTGGTCCCCAGTTGCATTCGATCTGAGAACTACGCCATAACCTTCGAAGTTCCGGAAGAAAAGTATGTGCCAAGCCGAAGATCTGTATGTTTATGTGCCTTTGCAATATATCCATCACGATCTTATTCCGATTCCCACCATCACAGGTTTTCCTTCTTTGGAAAGAAGTACCAGTTGAGATTCTCCCATGACTCCTCCAGTGAAACTCACTATCTGGTTCATTTCCGTAGCTTGATCGGGTGGGTTTTTCTCAAACTAGTGCATTGATCAGTCGCCTATTTGTATTAAAATTTGCATGATTAATGAAAATTGATATCCCTCAGGTTAGCTAGGGAAGCTGGATTAGAGTATATCGACATTCAGAACTTGACAGAATTTTATGATGATAACTGGTAATATACTAATATTATGATCGAGATGTACTGTTTAGCTCCCAGTTTCAATATACAACTGTAGCATGTTTCTAAAATATGACTAGTGTATGTTTTTCTTGCATCTTTTGTATGAAGGACGCAATTAGCAGGCATGTTGACGAATGCTGGTCCGAATCTTGTGGATATGAGTGGGAGACTCCTTCCTCGTTCACATGATATTTTAGGTCTCAGCCTTTGTCTCTGCAAAATTATGGTTCATTTTTCCAAACCAGCTCTTTCAAGTTTATGCTTGTTCTGGTTTATTCATTTTGCAGGTCTCTACACGACGTTTATATTTCAAAAGCCTGATCCTGATATCACTCCCCCACTTTCAACCCCATTAATGCAGGATACCGATCATGAACGCGATGCAGGTTGGTCGGCAAAGAACTGGATGGACGGAAGGGGAGCCTCGCGTGATCCCAGAACCACCACACAAAAGGGTATATTAGGACCTGGGCCAAAGGATTTACGATTTCCTGAAGCCCCATGACTAGCTATCGGCTAACTCCCCCGCCAACCCTTGAACTTCAAAGGATTGGGAAACTACGATCTGATATTATCAGATATGATCTTGAAGTTCTCTGATACATATCGAAGTAACATGAAAACCAACTTGCACCATCTTGGTCCTTCAGGGTGTAGTTGGCATGAAGATCAAGGGGTAAAGGAAAGAACTTGCCGTTTAATTGTCACGTGGTACAGAATTTGTTTCTAGTTAGTTTAATAACGAACAGCTAATCTGCAGAGGGTCGAAACTATCAACTGCCAACATTTCTAGCACCTGAACTCAATACATATAGTAGGCTATTGCACAGGCTTAGCTGCCATTCTGCCAAATTAGACTTGCAAATGGAACATCGAGTTCGTTGACGTGGGTCCTAATTGCAGACCGGTAGGTCATAAATCAAGCTGATTCACATCAATCTTCAAGCTCGAGGATCTTCACGACAGATGAATCGCCCACCTTCTGGCACACAACTACCCGATCATGGGACTTGATTAGACCTGCTGCTCTGCCGTGATCTAAAGCAAGCTTGAGAATTGACTCGCTGGTTGCATTAGTCGCCTCAGCCTGAAAACACAACCATATATCAAGGTGGTGTCTAAAGACTAGAATTTGATTCAGGCAACATAAGGATGGACTAGTCATTTAAAAGCTCAGGCACACATCGGAAAGTAAATATGACATGTTCATGGTACAGAATGACATTGGATCGGGTCTGCATATATAGAATGACGACCTAGATCCTTAAGGTCTAGGCCATGATTTAGACCCTATCACCCATGGAGTGGATGAATGATCAAATACTACTTATTATGCATTAGTTTGTAACTCTTCCATTTTCTCTATGAACCTACTTGTCGTCAAACTTGGAAGATAGAAAGATGGGGTCTGATGAAAAGATGATTGCTAGAGATTTAGGGTAACACGTACAGGATGTCGAGGATCGGCAAGAATTGGGAAAAGTCCCCTGACAATGAGAGACTGCCTTGCCTGCACACATCAAGAACAAGAACAAGAAACTGGAATCAGATCTAGTCTTCGTCAATTACTGATTATCCTATGCCACGTCCTTATGGTGATATCAACTTCAAGGAATTAAAACTCTCTTCCTCTCTCTATCTATGCGAGTCAGACACCATTCATGAGCAGAGCACTTGCAGTCATACTGTTTCACAATGGTGGTCAACAATTTAGTACCTCAAAAGCACCGGTAAAAGTCCAGCGCAGTTGATTTGTCTTGAGCTGAGGGATGACAACAGATATCACAGGCATTGTTGGCCTGTACTTGGCAAGCAGCCTGCATTAATAGACGAAATAGGATTAGGATAAGCCCTTCCTAGTAAGCTTCGATTCCCAAGATCATGCAAAGAAAAAGGTAGGGTTCTAACCTTGCAGCTCTTCCAGAGGAAGTGAAGCAGATAATCACGGAAGCATTTACTTTGATTCCAGCTCGTACCTAAAGAAACCAAATACTTAAGGATGCCAAAATGGGAACGAAAGAATGAGAAGCAATTTTCTAGGTACTGCAGAATCTACAGAAGGAATTCCGAGGATACCGCAGACGAAACAATAGACTCCAAGTGGGACATTGGTTCTCCTACGTACTTGACTGTTCTCTTGAAGTAAGCATATTGATTGAAAACTTTCTCTGCCTGCAGATAGATATTTCATCAACTCGTTAACATCAGTGAAAAATATATACAAGCAGCCAACACAAAACTGAACTGCAACGATCAGCCTCTGGCACCCATAATCTTGGCAGGAGTTTTTAATTTCTTGCCCGCACCAGAGCTACCTAATTAAAAGAATACAACTTGCCTCGGCGCAGATTTTCCCAACAGTAGTAATCGTCTCTATAGGATATAGTCCTCTCAATGTCTCCGCACCAAGAAGAATTGCATCGCTCCCTGGATAAACAGATTGGTAAGGGGTGATATCAGGAACAAGAGATCAATGACAAGCATTGTAAGAAAACAGAGAAGTCATTAAAAGAGCCCAAAAGATTTTCTAATACGCACAAGCAGAAAATGAATTTTCAGGAAATGGAACGCAAAAATCAACAGAATCATGTTTCATGAAATCAAGGACACATTAGCCAATGTCAAGCTGACCCTAGTTACTACTTGTTGATGATCGCTCATGCAAGACAAAGCAAAAAAGCAATTTACCATCCAATACGGCATTAGCTACATCTGTTGCTTCTGCACGAGTGGGTCTCAGATTGTCAGTCATGCTGTCCACAACACGGGTAATCACTGCTGGCTTGCCTGCCATATTGCACTTGTAAACAACGGATTTTTGATGAAGGAAGACCTGTTTATTTCATGAAAAGAGAAGATACATATGGATGTTAATTAACAAGTTTGTTTAACAACTTGATGCATTGAACACAAAAAACTTGATTTGATTCGTTAAAAAGATATAATCCTTCCAATGAGATGCCTGAAACTAACCTTCTCTGCAGGAAGATCTATACCCAAATTACCACGAGCAAAAATAACACCGTCTGCTTCTTGTAGTATTTCATCAAAATTATTCAATCCCTACAAAAATGATCAAGACAAATGGCATCTATAGATGAGACAAAATGCAGGTCAGATGATAAAGGCGGCTTCAAGAACACTAAAAGTCAGTAGATCACACCTCCACATTTTCTATTTTCGCAAATATTTGAGTTTGTTTCATACCCTCCAGGGTATCAAGAAACTGACGGGCCTGCATCGCAGAAGAACCGCCATTGACAAGTCATGAACAGTAGATAATGTAATTCAAAAGAAGGAGACATTACAAATTACGTAACAAGAAAAGTTTCAAACTACTAAAAAATGAATTGTCAGAAAGAGCTTTGCCTAGTTTTCTTACTTGGCGGATATCTTCAGCATGGCGGGTGTATGACAGCGACAGGAAATCTATTTTGTTTTTAACTCCCCATGTACTTATGACCTGATAAATGATAAAAACGGTGCTTAAGGATAAAAAAGATACAATGATGTTTCAGAGGGAGTTTCAGCATCTTGCTAAAATAATATTGTACACCAATTGGCTGCCAAGTGTGATTCTAATTCATGCTTCATCAGGGCTTCTTCTCGACAAACATGGTAATAAAACCCAACAGATTATTCCCTTTGCAATAAGAGAATCAGTTTGGACCAAGTTGAAGGAGCATCTAGGCCCTTATTTAGAACTTTAAATCCAGAGAAACAGCTAGCTATTGCTAGCTAAGGTGGCATTCCAGCTTCAAATGAATAGATGCTTCATATAGCATCTAATGTGAGATGAAGAAGATTGGGCCAAGAATTGTTTAATATAAACATGTAAAAGACAAATATGTATACATCATCTAAAACAGAGTTAAGCAGGCAGCTATCTAATTAAAAAGTAAGGCCAACCTCCTTATCTTTATCAGTTAATGTAGGCTGATCAATATGTATTTGAGAGACATGCAGAGTATACAGGTGGCGACTCAAAGTTGCAGAATTATTTATCAAGCAAACCACATCTTCGCCGCTTACTTCAGTCACCTGAATCATTGGATTAACAAATTAAGGATAGATAGTCTGCAAGAAAGCAATACACATTGCGAAGAAGCAGGAATTCTACATTCAAGACTACATTTATGGACGGATGCATAATTGCAAGTAGTTCGAGAGTGTAGGAAAACTAATAACTCATTGAGCTTTCTTTTTATTGACCCACTTTTTTTGCAAGGGTGGAAAGGGCCTACTATGAATTCAATTTAGCATAATCAACTTTAAGGTATTCAAAATTGCTGTCATTGTACCTCCAGCCACACAGATGTCGTTTCAGCACCAGTGAACAGGTATTGTCCAATAAAGATGGTGTCCCCCTTCTTCACTGCCTGGAGATACCATAATCAACACAGATTATTGAAAACATCATCCTCTATACAGAGTGATCTGACTACAAGGAGAGAAGACAAGATTTTTGGGGCCATCAACCATAATCTAATTTCTTTCATAAGCAGAAACTATATGAAATTCAAAAAGGAAAACTATCTAACAATTATATATATGACCTGCTGGGATTCAGTAACTCTAAAGAAAGTTCAATAAAAACGTAAACACAACCGACTGGATATTATCATACAAACGATAAATATCATGTTCAAACATGATCAGACAAATGAAAGTTAGCTAGCTGAAAACGGAAAAGGCAAAAAGGAGATCATTGATGAAACTCATTTCAGCTGCTTGGGCAGCTAGGGAGTCCCTTACCTTAGAAAGTCCGGTAAAGCTTATTGGGAGAAGATTAGAAGTGGCTTCTCTGCTCTGATCAGGCGTGAGAACAAGAGTATTATCAGCCTCGAGGGAAATAGGATGATCCGCTTTGTTCAACACTTGCAACTCTGGCCCCACGGTGTCAAGCATAACCTACACCAACAAGAAGAAGCAAATCACCTCACCTTTCATTTTAACAACAAAACAAACCTAAACTAGAAACCAAATAGCACACACACGGAAACTGTTAATGTACCTGTCCTGAACAGTTGATTGACAATTTTGAGTGGCATTATCAAAGATCGCTGATCTATTAGAGTCTATGTGCCTAATATTCGAGTAAATATGACTTTAATTCTGAAACATAGTCATCCTAACACACACAACACATTGTCAAGTAAACTAAACCAATCAAAGCAATGAGTAGGTAAATCTTCCACACTTATAAACCAGCCCACCACCCTCGCAACTAGCGATGTGGTAATCCCAACACATGCCAACGTCCATGACATGGGGGTGGGCAATGGGCCACCGGTCTCACATGAGCAATTGACTCTGATACCATATAGTAATTTCTATATCTGACCCAAAACCTTAAGATGCTGAATAGGTGAATCTTCCACACTTAACAGTCCTAACCCAAACTGTTCGCTGTCAACTGAACCGGTCCGAACCCTACTCCCCAACCAGCATTGGCTTAACGGTTTACACTAATCAACAAAACAAGAGATAACAAATAATTAATTTATATATAAAAGAGAGCAGTAGCTGACGGCGCAGAGCTTCTTCGTGCTCTTGACGGCGACGCGGAGGTTCTCCAACGTCTCCTGGTGGTACTCCGCGTCTCCCCAGGAGAAGTCGAATCTCGCAACTAACTCACACAAACAAACAAAGTTAGTTACAAAAATAACATTTACAAGTTCCCAAATAAGAGGAAAAAAGAGACGAGAAGGTGAGGGCGGGCGGAAGGGAGGGGAGAGTACCGGACATGCCAGCTGTCAAGCAAGCGGATACGGTCTCGACGGAGCGCGATTGGAGCCCCAGCGTCCCGATAATCTTCGTCATCGCCGGGAAGAACGTCTACGCACGCGCCGGGACACGTGTCAGCCATTTATGACTAATTACGAGAAAATTACCGGGAAAAAAAACCATAACAATGTAGGAGGTTAACTAACTGGCGTGGAAGGTTCTAGAATGGAGGACATCCTTATCGGCTCCTCCAGAAGCAAGTGGTGCGAGTTCATTTTTTTAATTTCTTTCTTTTTTCTAAATTTGTTTATTTTTTTTAACTAGAGGAAGACGAAGGAGGAGTGAGGAAGTCAAAAGCGTGTAATAATAGGAAAGAGAGTTAGGTGGAAGGAGATGGGTGGGTGGTGTCGTTGGCGGTTTGGGACGGGTCCGGTTGTTTGTTGGGAGAGTGAGAGTGGGTGAGTGTCGGTGGAGGAGGAATTATGTCGATTCGATTTCTTTATCCTTTTTGCATATTTTTTAGCAAATACTTTCAAGTCCTTAACTTTTGCTTAAATTATTATTTTTATCCTTCTTTTTTCAAAAAAGATAATTTAATCCCACTATTTTGCTTAAATGTCACTCTAAGATCCCTGATACCGGAATCAGAAAATTTCTCCGATAACAAGGGATCTGAAATGACTCTTTTGCCCTCTAATAAAAAATTAAAATTAAGAGATAAAAAGAGTAGTCCAGTAGAAGGGGATCGACGTAAGTACCATCGCGAATACGATTCTCCGGTTAGAAGGCCCACCATGAGAAGACGGTTGCTCGAGGAAGAAAAAGACATAACATAGAAGAAGAAGAGGAGTCCTTATTGGGAAAGGGAAAGAAACTATCTCAGAGGGTTGGGTGGATCCCGAAGAATATAAATTGTCGCAAGGGGGGATGAGGAGGATGAAAGGGATCGGCTGCGGGTAAAGAGGAAGACCCTCCAATCTGTGCTCGAGCTATGCCAGCGAGCTCTCGAGCTCCTCATAGTCCCGAAGAGCCAGCACCGAAGAATGAAGAAGACGACTAAGACGCTGGGTGAATTTAATTAATCGAGTTTTTTTAACTTTTGACTTGGAGAGCAAAAGTGTCATTTTAGGTCCCTTGGTGCCGGAGAAATTTCCCAATTATGGTACCGGACACCTAAGAGTGTTATTAAGCAAAGGAGGGAGATGAAAGTTTTTTTTTTCGAAACAGAAAAGACATAAGTAGTAATTTCAACAAAGACTTGGGACCTGAAGGCAATTCGCTCTTGTTGGATAATCTCAAATGTTTGATTTACTTTTATTATTTATATTCTATACTATTTGAATATTTATTGAGTTAATTAATTCTGATTTAATTTAACATTATTCTATTATCAAAAAATTGAATTCATAAATTTTGATTAAATTAAAATAATTATTTTATTGATCTATATAGTTGATGTTAATGTTCCATGTAGATATGAATAATATCAAATCGTTTAATTAAAATGTATGATTTTGAACATTTTTTTAAAATAGTTTCAGCATTACTACATTTCAAGTTTCGATTTAAAATTTCTAATCAAATACTTCATGCATTCTTAATATTTGTTTTTTTATATAAAAAACGCATTCCCAAAAATCTAGTTTGGCGCTTGTTTCACCACATCATAATTCATCCATCTATTCATCGGACAATTGGCTCTTTTGGCAGGTTGATAGGTGTAGGGGTGGATACTTAACAAATACTTCTCCATAAAATTTTGGGAAAAGTCCATCTAGGGCTCTTGTGGTTTGATCCGTTCCTATATAGGTTCATGTGGTTTAAAAAAGTCATAACCGGTCCTCGTGCTTCCAATTTTCCCATCTCAGTCCTCCCATCCAGTTCGATTCAAAAATCCAAAGTTCAATCTCGCGATTCCGGTAACGAAAACATGTGAAACTGATATCCACACGTCGGGGACAGTTCAGGGAGTCAATTGGAGTCGACAATCGGCGTTGAAAACGTCAGATTTGATCAGACCAAAATGAACAAAAATGAATCGAACCAGATCGGGGGAAATGAGATGGGAAAATTAGAAGCACGGGGAGCGGTTATGACATTTTTAAACCACATAAACTTATCTGAGAATGGGTCAAACTACAGGAACCCTAGGTGGACTTTTCCATAAAATTTTAGTAAATGCCATTTCCAAATTTTGAATACTGAATTTACCCAATTCACCGAACAATTGGCTCTCTAGGCAGGCTGCTAGTGGTACTTGAGGTCGTGTCTAATAAATGATAAATCAAGGGATGATCGAATCATATAAATCAGAATGGTTGTTTCAAATTCCTTTTACATAGTTAAGTTTTGTAAAGAAATTTGATTCATTAATAACTTATATCAACTCTGGTTGTCACTACAAATTTATTGACATTTTAAGGGGTTATTTTGTAGAGACAATATTTTTTGACATAACTAAAAGATGAAAATCCTGTTAAGATATCTTAAAATGACTAAAAAGCAGTTTTGAGACAGTCATTGTTGCTTCAAATGAAAGACGTATTTTAATTTAAAAAATATGAATTCCGTAGTCCACAATATTGTGTGCGTATGACAAGGCAACTTAGCCGACCTATGTTTTTTTTTGGGACAGAAACAATGGAGTCAGGTCTCTGTATAATCACGGAGTAGTTAAAAAACAAGAAGCAAAACAACAAGTTAACTATGATCCAAAAATTTACCGTGCAATCTCTCATCGTGAACTCTAGCATAAGTGACCTCAGAAGATAGATGTCCTTTTTTGAGTTCGCGATTGTTCGTTTCGGTAAAACTTTCTTGCAAAAAACTCTATGAAAAAACCTGCAAGAAAAAAAAACTTGATATTATATCTAGATTTTGTGTATCATTATTAGTTGTTGGAATACAACGAGAAAGACTAATTCATTGTATAGCCCACGTATTGACCTTTTCCGTCACTTTCCCTTAATTTCTACGTACTCCAGACTGGCACTTTCAAGAAGCCGAACCCTAGCGGGAGGAAAATTCTAGCAGGCCCACTGGCCACTTGTCTTAGTTCCATCCATGCCACGTTACTTGCAGGAAAAAAACACAAGTTCCCGAATAAAAACAGAACCGTAGTTGTGTGCCATGTTTCATTTTGATTTGTCGGATTGAATATTTAACAATAAAATTGAATATTTCAACTATTCAATCTGTAACTAAATTAAAACACTTCTGATCGATCTAATTACTTGTGTTATATTAAACAAAAATAGAAGCATTCTAGGAGAAGAATAGATAAAGAAGATAGGTCTTCTATCTAAGTTCATCATCTAATGGCCGAGAACCACCTGACCCAAAGCAACGAAAGCCCAAGCGAACACCAAACCGCTCCGTGGAGCTCGTTATTGTCACTTGTTGAAAGATTTAAGCTTAATAAGTTCTTCCCGTGGACGTTGACTTTCGCCAATAACAGTAAGGTCGTTGGTTTTTCTGGAGATGATAAAGTTGGAGAAGAACGGTCGGCGGCCGGCCGCAAGCCGGACGTGGTAAAGCTTGCGGAGCCTAAACCCGTTACTCCTCCTCCGCTCAAGGTTGAAGCCGGCGACCCTGCCAGAATTTCGAGCCCTCTCGTCGATTTACCGGTAAGTATTAGAATTCGAAACCTTGAGTTATATATTGAAATATTTGCTGGTTAACCGTGTAAGTTAGGAAATAGGAATTGTAAGTAAGAAATTTATTCGTTTATTAATTGTTTTAAAGAGGTTGTTTAAATATTTAGAACTGAAGTATCCAGCTGGGGAAATTAATTAACTAGAATAAATCAATAGTCACCCAATTGAATATTTGTATATTCATAATTCAACATTATTGGATTAAATAAAGATTATTCTAGTTTACAAATTAAATATTTGTCACTTAGTCTTCTCTTCCGCCGCATAAAAATGATAATTTAATAATGACTTGTTGAAAGTTGAAGTATAGTCTAGATTAGTAGTGAAGTATAAATTAAATATTTGTCACTTAGTCTTCTCTTATGCTAGGAGTCCAATCCTGGACTTTACCCCATCTCGCCCCGTCCCAATGTTACTGGACCAAATGGTCTCCGACATGTTGCCCGTTATTTGTATATACGAGAAAAGCGGAATCCAGAAAGCAAGTCGTTGTTTTATTTTCTTGTTTTCTGATCAAACTCCGGATTGTCACCGTTTTGAAATCTTGGATTTGCGTGCTATTTTTTTTCTTTCGAATATGATGTATTTTTCCACGATAATAATATTTTTTTATGTTATATCAATGCGTATGATTTTTATACTCTGGTCTTAATTTTTTTGTATTTTTGAAGAAAAAAAATTGCATGTCTTTCATTCAGAATTGCTAGAAAAAATTATTCTATCAACCTCTGTTGGATTAAACAGGACTATAAAACAAAGATCCTCACTCTTATCAAATGAAATAATACGTGTATTAGGAGGAAGGTAGATAATGTATAGAGGTGGAAATTGTCAAAATTTATTATATTTTTCCAACTTGTCGAATTTGTGAGACCATTTGAGTTGTTTTTGATTCCGTTTAAAAAAATCCCGAAATCGTCGTTAAAAGGGGGGCCACGAGTTTATGAAAATATAATCTTTGATTAAAACAAAATCAAAGTCAAATAACTTAAAGCCAAAGTAAAAATTGTTGAATTTTTTTTTGGGCTCGGAAGCACGTGATAAGAGAGAGAGCACGTGACCATCACCGGTTCCTCCGCCCCCGGCCCACCTAAAACCTCCCTTTCCATCCTCAAAACCTTCCAAAACACACAAATTCTCAATCCTTTCCTCTTTCTCTCCAAAAACCATGGCCGAACCCGGACCCGCCGCCACGCTCTCGACCCGAAACCCGGACCCGATCGAGCCCAAGAACCCGCTCAACATGCTCGCGAACTGGGCCCTCCAGTTCCCGTTCTTCAACCCGGGGAGGATCCCCAGGGAGGAGCCCAAGCCGGCGAGTGTTCCTCCTTCTCCTCCTCCTCCCTCCGCTGCTGTTGCGGAGATGGAGAAGGAACCCGCAAACCCGGTCGTGGTTAGCTTTCCGGTCATCCGAACGGTCGATGCACCGCCTCTCAAGGCGGAGACCGAGGGGGGAAAGGGGAAGAACCTCAATCCCGCCGTTCTCTGGCAGGTCCGTTGAAAACAATTGAAAATTTTGTTTTTTTCATTATTTAAATTAATTTTCTTGCGAATATTGTGTGTGGTTGGTGGGGAGAGGAGAGGAGAAGTGAGTTTATTCGGGGAAGCTAACCACGACCAGCCTCATTGGTTCATTATTGGTTTTGAATTGCGAATGTAGCGGGCGACTAGCTTCTGGAATGGGGTGAACGAATATCGTTATCAATTATCCGAGTGCTGGAGAGTGAAGTTCGGACATGAATTCTTCTAACTACGAATCATGCTCGGGTTGGCAGAGAGTGTATATGTATTGGATGAAGGTTTGAAAGTGTATATATCACTTAGCTTTTTCTGTCGTTATTACATTGTTTATAGGAGGATGAGCACCGGTTGCGAAGGCAAAGTGGTGGAGCTTATTCGTGATTATATGATTAGTTAGCTGTTTGATGGGTCCTGAATGGGACAAGGCAGAGGAACTAGGCATCTCGATCTTTGCTTTAGGATCTTAGGCTTGGAGTTGAATACAATTTGAAAGGTAATTGGTTTGTAGAGGCAGAGGAGCAACTTGATTGTTTGTAACTGATTGAAGTCCCTCCTCTTCGACCTTGGTTTTATTAATCCTTTCGTTGAACTTACCCAATCGGAGTTCATGAGTTTACTGTTATCTGTTGCTGATAAGCTCGTTTTTTTTTTATTCTTGATGATAGGTTGTTCTGCTATTATATTCTTGTTATTGGTTCGTTTTCACTTTTCGTCCCAGTAGGGCTATCTACAGTGATGAATCATGCTCGTCTGCTCATTTGAGTTGGATGTGCCAATTATCCAGTGCATTCACTGTTTTAGTTCTTATCCATGGCTTCTGCACAATAGAATCGCTCTGTCTTCCGAAAATAACTTGCTGCTTTGTCGACTTCCAGGTTTATGCAATCGGAGGATTCATCGTTCTGAAATGGGTAGTGGCAAGATGGAAGGAGAGGCAGGAGAGAGCCAAGAAGCCAGATGATGATAACCCATCCACCGGGGGCCCACCTGATGATGATGAATGATTATGCATTTCGGTTTGTTAGACGATCACAACAACTCTTATGTGAATGTATGAAGCCTTTGAATTGATTACTACACCTTCACTTTTACTCCACTGTTCTTCTTTCTCTGAGCACTTATGTTCGGGTTATCTGTCATCCTGTAAATCCACCCCAACCCCAGTTCGTGAGACTGAAATCTTCATTGCGAGACGTGGAGCTCGGCCCCTTGAGCTTTCTTATCAAGCCGAAAACAAGGTGCGTCTAGCAGAAGACTACTGGCTGGATGAGCAGGAAACGGAATAACCAAATTGCGAACGCCCTCTTCTACTAATTGCTTGGATACGGAGTATATATACAAAATCCACAAAGGGAATAAAAGCTTGTCGTCCAAATGGCGACAATGGCAATTTTACAATAAATACAGGTGATCGATCATCTTAAGCTGTCCTCCTGTTAGCTTCAAGTAGGACCACTTCCGGTTTCGCAGTCGTAAGTCAGCTAGCTAATTCTTCCTGTTTGATCAATCAAAAATGCCAACCAGTTCTCCACGCAATGCCCTATAAATTGTTACCCCGCTCGAGCAGATTGAATAGAACGATGGATTGCAAGGAGAGGATGCAACTAGTAAGTTTGAAGGCGAAAACCGGATGTGGGAGATGCTTCGAAGCTATTGTGTTTATAAAGTAGCACCAACCCGGAATACAATTCTCCTCACAGTATGTGATAGCCATCATATCCATTGGAAGTAATCTCGCTGGAAACTTCTCTAAGAATGAATGATACGGGATCCAGTATAACATTTCTGTTACCTGAATGGCAAGCCAGATAACGTTCCACTGATCGAAAATGTGTTGCAGCTAGCTATTCATACACAGATCTCCAAATTGAATAACGCAGAAACAAGGGGCGGGCGTACACTCGGAAGCTTGCAGCGCTGCAGCAGTATCGGTACTGAATAACGGATTTCCGGCACGAGCACCACCAAAATGACAACTCTTCCTTTCTCAAGATACCTGATTGCACGTTGCCTGGTATAAGGCTCAACTAACTCGGGCATTGCAAACATACTTTGCACACGAGCCAAAACGCCCAGCTTTTTATCGAGCTGATTGAAGCAATATCGACTTCATAACTGTTGTTATCATGCTTCATATATTAATTAGCATGCAAATAAGACATGATCGGAGGCTAGAAAACTTTTTGAGTACATCAATGAACCCCTCTAATTGCCATCCCTATTTATCAGCCTTTAATTCCGAGTAGCCTTTAATCCCAAACTGACATCGTTTATCGTCCTTTCTGACTATTCCGGAACTTAAGTAGTCGATGGCATGTCGTGTATGAGATAACAAAAACTATTCTTTCTTTTTTTTGTTTTTTGCAAATTATTAAGGACTCTTCTTCCTCCCCCTCCTCCAAAATTGTCTCCCAATAATAATGTTTTAGTTCATTAGTTTAAAAACGACCCGTATCAATTCCCACTACGCCGGAGCTTAAGGTCTTCTTTTCCTTTTGACGGGAAAGAGAGAATCTACCTAAATTTGATTATTCGGGAAAAATCCGAATTCGATATTTGAATAATCCAAATATACTGTTAGGCCTTGAGTGACAGAAGCGTTCTAAAGTCTCCTCACGGCAGTTTAGTGGACGGATCAAAGTCTAAATTCCCATTGATTTATTAATCAACATGAATTAAATATTTTTTAAGAAAGGTCTAACTGATATGTTTTGCAATTTTTTCCTTCCAATTGCAATAAGATATTAATGACATCAAATGCATATGAAACTAATCAAGTTTGTTCCTTAACTTCAGATGCATGGATTAAAATAATATTATTATTTAAAAAATAGCATCTAAATTCAAAAGTCAGAACCTTTCCTGTCATTTTACATCTTGACTTGGAAGAGTCAAAAGTTTTCCATTTCCCATAGACAATTTACTATTAAGCATATCAATAGGAGCTCAAGTGTTAAATAACTTGTGCAAAACTTACAAGTATAAAGAACACTATTGAAAAAGTTCACCTCCTAAAATAGCACCTGATCGATTAAGAATAAAGAGATTCAAAAACAATTACAATGAATATGTTGATCTCCGAAAATGAAGTGGGTGTTTGGTTTGGCTGTTAGAGATCAGTGGTTGGCTGATAGATATCTAACCGCTAATTTTTAGTGTTTGGTGAATTAAAAAAATCAGCTGTTGATACCCAAAAAGCCATTTTTTCCAACAGCTAAAATTTGTGGCTGTTACAATTAGCTGATAGCTGTTATAATATTAAATTACCAACATACCCTCTATTCAGATAATTCCTAATTAAATATTAAATTAAGACTTTTTTAATTGGCAAAAATATATAGATAATACTCAATATTATTATATTAAATATTAAATTAAGAGGGACATTTTTTATTGGTAAAAACATAGAAATAAATATTAAATATTACTATATTAAATTAAGAGATACATTTTTTTATTGGCGAAAGCATAAAAATAAATAATATGTATTATATTAAATATTAAAGAATGATATTTATGTCAATACCCTTATAAGTAATTTACAACTCAACAGCGACAGCCAATGCTAATTTACCAAACATTTTTGCAAAATTCGGATATTAGCTATCAGCTGAGTTCTATCAGCCAACAACTGATCAGCTAACAGCCAACAGCTAACAGCTAAATTTCATCAGCCGTACCAAACAGACCAGAAGACACAAAATTACACCCAAAATGCTACATTAGGATCTAGATGATTACCTCCCAGGAACATAACATAAGGAAAAGAAATAAATAACATAACCTATGCAAAGTATAGAAACAAACAAATGAGAGAGAGGGGTAGAGAAGATGGGATGAAAAGGAAAGGACAGATAAGAGGAATATTGGCTTCTCATACTAACCAGTAAAATTGATTTAAGTGATAAATTAGAATTTTATTGAAATAGTCATAGTTAAATATAACCTGATAATGGTGCTCCACTCTTAATAATCACCAAAAGACTATTAGCTTCTCAGAGATGCAAAAGGACAAAACCCCCCAAAGAAACCCGAAAAGACATCCAAAAGATACCTGATTAGTATTATTGACCAAACCTCAGTCCAATGTATTTGGTTAGATGAGAGAATCACAGGGAAGCAACCTACTAAGTCAAGTCAATAGAGATGATTAATGAGGTGGCATTTACGAATTCCATAGATGCTTTCCTTTTTTTATTATTATAAAGAAAGTCATCTTGGAATTCATGTATATTCAACTATCTTCAGAATTTCGAAGATGGGATTCATGATTTAGTCAAATTACATATGGAATATGATCCAATGGTCGGTTGATGAGGTGAATATTAAAAGAGAAGGTGGGACGCAACGAAGGAACCTATAGTCCATATAATAAAGCCAAGCAAATGTCAACGCAACCCAAATCTTCTCTAAACCAGAAAAAAGAAAGAACCCAAGTGAACCCTCTCCCATGGCTGAAGGAGTCCTCTTCAACATCGCTGCTAAAGTCCTGATTAAGCTCAGCTCTCCGGCACTGCAGGAGATTCGACTGCTGTGGGGCCTTGGCGATGAACTTGAGAAGCTGCAACGCACTGTTTCTACGATCAAGGCGGTTCTTCTTGATGCTGAGAATCTCTACCGGACCAATAATGAAGTCAAACTGTGGCTAGACGACCTCAAAGATGGGGTTTATGATGCTGACGACGTGCTAGATGAGATTTCAACAAAGGCATCAAGTTGGAAGCTGAGAAGTGGTAATGTGGTGATCAAGGAGGTACAACTATTCTTCTCGAGCTCAAATAGACTTGCTTTTGGTTTTATAATGGCGCATACGGTGAAGGCCATTAGAGCAAAGCTAGATGGAATAGCTATGAATAGGATGTTCCACTTGAGCTCGAATCTTGTTGAACCAACTATTGTGAGTCTTAATAGAGACACCCACTCAAGTGCGCCTAACATAGTTATCGGTAGAGAAGATGATAAGAAGACGCTCATGACTTCTCTAATGGCTGATTGTCGAGAGAATGTGGCGGTCATTCCCATTGTTGGACTGGGAGGCTTAGGGAAAACAACGCTTGCTCAAATTATATACAATGATGAGACAGTGAAAAAACACTTTGATTTAAGAGTATGGGTTTGTGTATCTGATATTTTTGATGTCAAGGCTATTGTTGAGAAGATGATTGAATGCATAGATGGGGGGAGACTCACAGGAAATCATGGGATGGAAGCACTTAAGATCCAACTTAATGAGAGAGTCAATGGAAAAAAGTATTTGCTTGTGCTTGATGATGTATGGAATGAAGAACGCGAAGTGTGGACTCGGCTGAGTGATCTCATCATTGGTGGTGCTCTCGGAAGCAGAATAATAGTAACTACCCGAAATATGGCTGTAGCTGAAACAACAAATGCAATGCGAATTTATGAATTAAAAGGTTTATCTTTAGAAGACTCAAGGGACTTGTTTCAAAAAGTGGCATTCAAGCAAGGGCAACCACCCAGTGAAGTGTTTGACAAACTGGGGAAGGAGATAGTATCAAAATGTGGTGAACTTCCTCTAGCAATAAGAACAATAGGTGGTTTGTTGTACACAAAAACAAAAGTGTCTGAGTGGCAAGATTTTAAAGATGAGGAGTTCTCAAAATTGGATAAAGAAGCCAACATCGTAGAGACACTAAAGTTGAGCTACAATCATCTTCCTTCAAACTTGAAACATTGTTTTGCTTATTGCAGTCTATTCCCCAAAAATTATATCTTTGACGTATCCACACTAATTAGATATTGGAAGTCACAGGGTTATGTTGACTCGAGAAATGAAGGCACATCTATTGAAGACAAAGGTCTTAATTGTCTGAAATATCTTGTTCAAAGATCCTTTTTTCAGATAGAGCAGGAAAATGAAGATGGAGAAATTGTGAAATGTAGAATGCATGACTTTATGCATGACTTGGCTACATCGGTTGCTGGAGAAGAGGTTATACTGTTGGTAAATAAAAGTGCCAGTAGAACAACGATTACAGAAAAAACAAGACACATATCTTTGCATGAAGTTTCGTATGAAGTAAAACGGGAACATTTGGTTGCCCTACTCCATGGAAAGAAGGCGCGAACCTTGATTATCCACCCTGGAACTTCTAATGGCATAGCAGAAGAAGAGTTGCTTATTATTCTTGATAAGTTCAGATACTTGAGAGTGCTAGCGCTATCACGAAGTAAGTTCAAAATATTGCCAAGTTTCATTGGCAAATTGGAGCATCTAAGGCAGCTTGACCTCTCTGGAAATCAAGATATTGAAATGCTTCCTGATTCCATTACACAATTGTACAACTTGCAAGAACTAAACTTGGAGGGATGTAGTGCGCTTAAGAAACTGCCATGGGAGATGAAGAAATTGATTAATCTGATCCATCTTGAAGTGGGGCGATGCTATAATTTGGAGCAGATGCCGCCGGGTATAGGACAATTGATATCCTTGGAGGTGCTGTCACAGTTTGTCTTGTCCAGTAAGGGTCATGCTGCTGGTAGACTGGATGAGCTAAGGAAGTTGAATAAGGTGAGGGGAGCTTTGGAAATACGCAATCTACAGTACGCGAACAACGATGCATTGGACTGTGAGGCGGCGAAATTGAAGCACAAGCCCCATCTTCGATCGTTGACGCTGCAGTGGAAGATAAATCTTTCAATGAAGGACACAAGCAGCCAAGAGAAGTCGTTGGAAGCATTACAACCACATGTAAACCTAAGAGAGTTGGGGGTGCAAGGATACAATGGAAAATGGTTCCCAATGTGGATATCCTCTCTTGACAATCTGGTTCAGATTGAGCTCACCAACTGCGGAAATTGTGAGTTTCTCCCTTCCTTGCATGGTCTGGGCTCTCTGCAGCATCTGAGAATTGAGAGATTGAGAGGATTGTACATGATAAACGACTACCGAAATTGTGAGAATCTCCCTTTCTTCCCCAGTTTAAAGACACTGACTCTTAAGCATTGTGATTTGCTAAAGGGATGGTTAGGGCCACAAAACTGCAAAATGCCTTGTCTTTTAAAATTGGAGATCAAGGATTGCCGCAACTTCACGATATGGGAGCCGAAACTTCCATCTCTGGACAGTCTTGAATTAGAGGGTATACGTGTGGAGTTACTGGAGGATATATTGAACCAGGCCAACCCATCTTTGACTGGCACTGATCCTAGTACTAGTACAAGCAATTGTCTCTCTCCATTGAGATCTTTGTCCATTGAGGAAATTGAACATTTGAACATAGTAAGTTGGTGGGCGCTCGAAACTGTTGCATCTCTGAAGTCCCTAGAAATTGGGCGTCTCGAGGATACTAGTGTCCTGTCTAAATGGCTCTACCATATGACCTCTCTTGACACTCTATCGATCAGGAATTGTGAGGATCAGCTGAACCTATTTGAGGAGGAGAATGAATTTTTGATCAGAGGCCTCCCGGATCTCCGATGTCTTGGAATTTGGGGGTGTAGAAATATGGAGTCTCTTCCTACATGGATCCAGCATCTCACCTCTCTACAGACTCTCGAGATTGGATTTTGTGAAGAATTGGAAGATCTGCCAGAATGGGTCAGAAGCCTCAGTTTATTAAATCGTTTAGAAATATACGGTTGCCCCAAGCTGAATGCAAGATGGGAAATCATCCGGGAAAAAGATTGGCGCTTGATCGCTCACATTCCCAACATCCGAGTTGATGATGCAATGATCCAAGCGCCAATGTCAGAGGCGTCAAGTCTCCTAAGCAGTGGCTACTATCAATAAATGTGAGCAGGAGTAGCATTGGTCCGTTCTTGCACAGGTTTCCACAACTTTTCTGCTTTGTATTGCTTACAGTTTACTCCTCTTTGATAATTTTGTCTGTGGTACGTTTTCTGTTTCTTGTATACTAATTTTGCAGTCAAAATCGATATAGCTTTGGAAACTTATATTAGTAGGTGTTGCTTATGTAAACTATGACGGAATGACAACATTGAAAGTATAAATTAGCAACATGTTATGAATAATTTGTAATTCTAAACAAAAGAATGCGATGTACTTTAAAAGTTATGTTAGAGAGTATACTTGTCTCAAATGTTTCTTGTTTAGCCCGTCTGACCAAATACTTGTATTCTGAACTGTTAGGTCATCACTCCCTCAAAGGAACAGTTCTGTGTCATCATTCTGAAAGAAGTTCACCCTGGAAATGACTTGAGCATTGTGCATGGTTGGACATGAAGCTCTTCTCGAAGTACAAAATGGTTTGATGAGAAGATGGATAAACAAGCAGGATGATCATTATTGGTGAAGCAATAAAGAGCAGATACTCGACAAATTTGTTAATATATAATTCCTGAACCATGAAGTTTTAGTTTCAATAATTCATTTGGAAAATTGTGTTAATCCAACTGTATGCTTGAATTCGATTACACAGACTACAATTGTGTTATTTTATGAGATGAAAGTGAGTATTTTTTTCATAATTGAACCGTCTGACGTATGGTTTTCTTCATTATATCATTTTGTCTAGAATGCTTCTATCGATAACATTTGGTAGTTCTCTTGGAAATTTCAACTCATGGAGAGGTTTGGATATTTCTTTCAAAAAGAGAAGAGGGTTGGATATTCCTTTGAAATCCTTTCAAAGAGAGACGCAGGTTAGAAGTGTCATCTGTATGAGAATCACAGGCTTAGATCAATTGATGATGGCTTGTTTTTATCGTAACCAGAAGTTTTTGAGTTCAATCACAGTATCTTAGTAGGGAGTTTTCCCATTATTTATGATCCAATCCACCTTGAACTTAGGTTGGCGAGTGTCCAAATATCCATTTCAACCAAAAATATTGGCAATGAGAGATCTGAGGGAAAAGACCGAACTTTGCACTTTCCTCCGGGGCCAACATCTTCAAAATCCTAAACCCACCTGCCAAGGCCGCAATGTTGTACGAGTTGCTTGACCAATGGATGAGCCTTGTTAGGGACTGTCAACGAATGTAACTGTGGTTTGTTTTTGGTTGCAGCTATTATCGGAGTGTGAAGAACTAATAATCATATGCGAACACGTGTCGTACAAAATCAAACCCCCGGAGGATTTACAACTTTTTTTTTGGTTAAGAGGAGGGGCATGCCCCTATATATTAATATTAATGGCCAATTACATCCTACTTAGTGCAAGTACCCCTCTCGGCCTCTTGTGAGGTTGCGACTGCCGGCCTCGTCAAACCCCTAACACAGGAAACCCGGTAGGAAAAAATCTGTGATAGGGGAAGAATACCTCGGAGGGAAATATCCCTCCTTGACATTTGGTGTATCGCTAAGTTGGTTCTTGCACCGTCAAAGTGTCTAGTTACTACTTGTCTAGGAATAGCAACATCGCCTATATCATCTAGCATAATGTCTATAACTTCCCTGGGCGGGTCTTGTAAAATATATAACCCTACAGGCTTATCACATGCCAGGTTAGCCATCCGATCGGCTACCCGATTGCCTTCACGATAGATGTGGGCGACCTTTACTTCCCAATTTCCTTCCAACTCTTGCCTGATTCTATCGAGGATAGGATTAGGGATAAACGTTCGGTCTTGGAGTCCATTTATAAAACCTGCCACCAGTTGTGAGTCCACTTCCAAGATGAGCTTAGTGACATTCAAAGATTTTGCCAAAAGTATCCCATGCAGGGCCCCCCACAATTCAGCATCCACACACGAGCAACGTCCAATATTCATCATAAATCCTCCTAGCCAACTTCCACCACGAGCTCTAATGATACCACCAGCTGAAGCTAATCCTGACGCCCCTTTCCTCGCACCATCCGTATTGCAAGTTACCCAGTTCACCGGCGGTCTATTCCAGCCTATAAGCTCCTCATGTCGCGAGTGGTCAGGTTTCATAATCCGCATGGCTTCAATCGCTTCTTTTATGATATTGTATCGCAACCTGATAGTAAAAACTTGGTTGGGAGGTTTAGCTTCACCTTCCTTCCAAACTTGTTGATTTCTCCAGCACCAAAAATTGTTGATGGCAACCAAGAATATAGATAACCATTCTTCTGAGGCATTCAGATTCAAATCAATCCATGCCTGAAGATCCAGTGTGAAGAAGTTGGGGAGGTTCACTCCCGAATTCCAGATTAATCGTCTCCAGGTGCTCTGTATACAGCTGCAGTCCCGTAGTGCGTGCAAAACAGTTTCAGGTAAGTTGTTACAACAGGGACATCGGTCATAAGACGCCATGCGTCTAGCTTTTCGTATTGTATTCGTGAGTAATCTTCCGTGACTAGCAATCCAGGCCACTCTCTTAAGCCTTTGGGGCCCGGGCCATTTCCATAACTTCAAGAGGATTTACACCTTGGGATCAATGTTTTGGCAGTTACTTATCTCAAGCTACTCGAGCTCGAGCGCGTTTAATTGTGTGCTAGAAAAACGGTGCAATCTTATTTGTAGGATAGTATCAATCAAGAACAGATCAGTAACGAGGTATCACAGATTAGCTTTCGGTTGCAGCGGGGACGCCATTGCCCCACGCGCAACATCGCTCTCCTGCCCGCTCCACCATTCCACATTTCGAGCCAGGAGCCCCGATGATCGCCTCTATATGCCTAAACCAATGCCAGCTACTACCACTCCCGCCACTCACCCTCTGCACTTCAACCTTATACCGCTTCTTAAAGATTGTCGATCTGTTGCATGGCTAAATTGAGGGAGTATGGTCATTCAACTGAAGAGATGAAATGTAAGAATTTTGGGAAAGTCCAAAGCTGCTGCGTTATTGGAAAATGCCCAAGTTAAGCCTATTAAAGGATTTTGCTTATTTTAATATGTTGCCCAATTTCCTTGTAAAGCCGACTCACTAGTGGCAGCCTAGGTTTCGTCTTAGTATGGCCGGCCGAACGCCGTGGGGATGTTGATCAACGGGAAGTCTTCTTCTTCGGCGGCTATTTCCGATGTATTTAAATTATTTTTAGGGCTAGGGTCTCGAGGAGAGGAATTGGGATTTTTTTTTGGATTTGGGCGGGAAGGGGGAACGGACGGCGTTAACGGCGGTTAAGGAGACGGGTAGCTGTCTTTGGACAAATACTTGAATACATATCACACAACGGAAAGAGAAAAGAAGAAATTACAGCACGCAAGTTGGCTTATACATACACACACACACACAGTTTATTCAAAGTAACAGGCAAGTAGTGGAATCCTGTGGAACAGAGGAGACTTCGTTCTGCAGCTCGCATCCGAGTTCAGGTTCGAACAATGTCGGACCACAGAAAATCGAAAAGAATCTCCAGACCGAGCTCACAATTGGTAGACGCCATTGCGTTGGACACTTACACGATTGACATGGACGTTGGGAATGCGAGAGATGGAGGACCAATCCGCTCCCCGGTTGCTTCCGCACCTTTTACTCAGCTTCGGAGATCCATGGATCTTTAAAGTGTTCAACGAGGCGAGGTTACTCATCCACATTGGCATGGACTCCAGTTTCTCACAATCGTAAATCTCGAGCGTCTCTAGAGATGCAAGATGCTGAATACCTTTAGGGAGGGAGTTCATCTTTTCGCACGTATGGATTAGAAGAAATCGGAGACAGTTTGCCAGGCTTCGGATAGATTCTGCATTGTCCTCCTCGAACACGTCCATGTTATGAGAATAACTGATTTCTAGATTCTCAAGGGAGGTCAAATGGTGGAGCCACGGAGACAGGAGTTTCGTATCCGCGATACCGTGAATGTCAAGGACATTCAGAGATGCAAGGCTTCGAAGAGCGTCGTCCTGCAGAATTGTGAGACCTTCTACAAGCATGATGAACAGAGACTGCAATGAAGGGGGTTTGGCTTGTTTCAATATCTCTTCCAACAGGCCTGCACCTGTTTGCTCCAACAAGAGATAGCTGAGAGATGGAAACTGAGGCATCCATCCATTCAGATTGGGGCATTTACGGATCTCCAACTTACAAAGACAAGGCAACTGGTAGCCAATGGGCTCTTTCGTACACTTCCACCACCCCTTCAGTTGATGACAATATTCGATATCCAAAGTCTTCAAGCTCGGGAAGAAACACGACCGCACTGATCCATCATTCCCATTGTCATTGTCGTCGTCGATCATGTACTCCAAGTTCCCAGATCCCTGAATGCTCAAATGTTGAAGAGAAGGCAGTCCATCCAAAGATGAAAGAGACGTACATTTATAACATCCGATGATATGAACATCGACTAGATTTGCAAGAGCGGATATCCACCTTGGAAACCTGGCTCCTCCATAGTCTTCGAACGTTAGCTCTCGTAGATTCACGTGCGGCTCCAATGCTTCCAACGACTTGTCTTCCATGCTCGCATCCTCTCTGTTGCAGTAACTTCCCCAGACGAGTCTCAAGCTTCGAAGATGCAGCTTGTCTTTCAACTTGGCCGCCTCGCACGACTCACGTGCACCTTTCTCCGTGCACCCCAGATTGGATATTACCAATGTCCCTCTCAACTTGTTCAGCTTCTGTAACTCGTCCAGTCCGCCAGCGATTCGTCTCCTCCTCTCCTCGGGGAACAAGACGAATTTTGACATGACCTCCAAGGATGTCAGTTTTCCTATCCCTCGCGGCATCTTTTCCAAACAAGTACATCCCTCCACACCAAGATGCGTCAGATTCACCAACTTCTTCAGGTCCCTCGGCAGCTTCTTAAGTGCTCCACAGCCGTCCAAGTTTAGCACTTGCAAGTTGTACAGTCGTGTAATAGATTCATGAAGCATTTCGATTTCAGTATTATGAGAGAGGTCAAGTTCCCTTAAATGCTTCAACTTGTCGATGAAACTTGGCAATTTCTTGAACTTGCCCCCCGACAGCACCAGCACTCTCAAGCGTCTCAGCTGGTCGAGAATGCTAAGGGGGTCTTCTCCGACTATTCCATTAAACATTGTGGACTGGACAATCAAGGTTCGCGCTTTCTTTCCGGGGAGAATGGGAGTTAAATGTTGAAATTTTACATCGTCCCAAACCTCGTGCAATGATATGTGTCGAGTTTTCCCAGTAACTGGTGTTGCACTGTCACATCCATAGATCAATAGTTTCGCCTCCTCTCCAGCAACAAAAGTAGCCAGGTCATGCATAAAATCATGCATTCTACATTGGAGTATTTCACCATCTTCATCCTCTCTTTCGACCTGAAAAAACGATCTCTGGACAAGATATTTCAAACAACTGAGACCATTGTCATCAGATGAAGATGTGCTTTGACTTTTCGAGTCAACATAACCCTGTGCCTTCCAATACTCAACTAATGTGAATGCATCAAAGATGTAATCCTTGGGAAATATGCTGCAATAAGCAAAGCAGTGTTTCAAGTGTGAAGGAAGGTAATTGTAGCTCAGCTTTAGTGTTTCTAGGATCTTGTCTTTCGGATCCAGTTTTGCGAACTCCTCATCTTTAAAGTGTTGCCACTCGGACTCCTTTCTTCTGGTGTACAACAAGCTGCCTATTGTCCTTATTGCCAGAGGGATTCCACCACATTTTGCTACAATCTCTTTTCCCAATTCCTCAAACTCTTTATTGGGTGGTTGCCCTTGCTTGAATGACACTTTTCGAAACAAATCCCACGAGTCTTGTAAAGATAGAACTTTCAGTTCATAAGTTTGCGATGTGCCTGTTATTTCAGCTACAACATTGTTTCGGGTGGTTACTAGTATTCTGCTTCCTAGATCACCACCGCCGATGAGATCGATAAGACGAATCCATTCTTCCCGGTCTTCATTCCATATGTCATCTAAGACAAACAAGTACTTTTTTCCCTTAACTTTCTCATAAAGTTGGATCTTAAGTGCTTCTATCCCATGATTACTCGTTGGTCTCCCCCCGTCAATACATTCAATCATCTTCTCAACGATAGCTTTGACATCAAAAATATCAGATACACAAACCCATACTCTTAAATCAAAATGTGCGTTCACTGTCTCGTCATTGTATACAATTTGAGCAAGTGTTGTTTTCCCCAGACCTCCCAATCCAACTATGGGAATGACCATAACATTCTCTTCATGTTTAGCTAGCAAAAGACTCATCAGTTCCTTTTTATCATCTTCTCTTCCAACGACTACATTAGGTGCAGATGAGTGAGTATCCCTGCCATAATCCACAAAACTCTGTTCGACGATATTTTGACTCAAGTGGAACTTCTTCCTATTCTCGGCAATCCCGTCCAGTTTTAATCTAATTTCCTTAACCTTGTGAGCCATTTTCAGACCATAAGCAAGCCTATTTGACTTGGAGAAGAAAAGCTGTACCTCCTTGATCACCACATTACCACCCTGCAGCTGCCGCCTTGATGTCTCAGTCGAGATGTCATCCAGCAAGTCATCGGCGTCGTATACCGCGTCTTTGAGATCGACCAGCCACAGCTTGACTTCGTTGCTGGTCCGGGACAACCTCTCTGCATCAAGAAGCACAGCCTTGATCGTTAAGACGGTGCCTCGCAGCTTCTCAAGTTCATCAGATAGACCCCTCAGTAGCACAATCTCTTGTAGTGCCAAGGCTCCCAGCGTATTCAGGATCGAATTAGCGACGTTGAAGAGGACTTCAGCCATGGCGCACTTTGGTCTTCTCTTTTTTTTTTTTGTGTATGAAGAAGTTTTTTTAGGATATTTTGCAATTGTATCTGCATCCACTGCCTCAATTATTGATTTCACTTTTGCACCCCCAAAATAATTGTTGACTTGATTAGGTGGATTTTTTTGTCTGTCTTCTGGGTATTATACAATTGTCTGCATCCACTTCCTCAATTATTGAGTTTATTTAATAAGTTGGGTCACTTTCCTACCTAATCTGTTACTAATTCTAAGACATTTTGCTTTAATTATTCAGGAACTTGGGCTGGTGATAATGGTCATCAAATATATGAGATTAGTTTCAAAAATTTTACTCGGATCAAATCATATTTAAATATATTCGGGTATCGAACAATTTCGAGTTTGAAAAATGCATGAAAGAAAAGCGTTTGATGCACAATACCATATCAATCAGGATGACTACATACCAAGCTGGATGCTCAAAGCACCAGAGGCAGAGGAGCTTTCTTGACCCAAAATTGGAAGGTAGTTTGGTCATTATTGTACACACAAAAAATTTTATGCATCAAGTCTCTTCCCTCCGTCCTATCTACGGTCTAGATTCTAATTCCGACAAAATTTCTTAATCTGCAGAAAGCAACTTCTGCAAGTAGGGTAAGATAAAAATCTATCGAATTCGAGGCACTTCCCTGGAATGGCTATCTGCATCCGATCGGTCAGATCTAAGTAATACATCCTAATACTGTTGGGACCTCTGTCAACGTACATACATGCATCACTTTGGAAAGAATCCTCGCTGATCGAGAGGCATCACTTTGTGTCGAAATAGCTATCATATATGGACAGCGTATCAAATGCATCAAAGTTTGCCTTCAGACCGATGAATTGGCTACTCAGTTGAGCACAACCAGCATCAGGCCACCTGCAGCCTCCCTCTCGAGTACGTTGAGGACATAAAGTTTCACATACCCGACTCATTGGATTGTCACTGACAACGGTTTCGGCTGATACTGTAATTGAAACAGAGAGGTCGGACATGTCATCTCGCTTACCAAAACTATCCAACTCACTTCTTGATGGTGAATAAATGGATCTCTGTGAAATGTCCCCTGAGTTGTTTTCGACATCCACAGACGTATCACCACTGCTTGAAAAGTGAACCTTGCAACCCAATGACTGGATGGCTCGCTTTATCGCTCCGTTTTCCTTGCTTACCCTCTTCGCCAAGGCCATAGCTGAGCTGCTTAGCTGCTTCTCATTTCTTAACTCAGCGGACAGAGACTCCAAAGCATTCGAGGTTTCTCTAGCTTTCTTTTCAGCAGCCTCTTTTGCCTGTCAAATGTGGCAAGCCAATAGTTTGTGAAAAGCAAGCTTCATCCATAGACAAAATCATCTCAAGTGCAAAGCCAGAACGGTAAAGATAACATACTTGGCTGATATTAAAAAAAAAATTCTCTGAGAGAGGAAAGTGGAGTTACTCGTGTACCAAGTACAGAGAGATGAGATGATTATCTATGCAACTGTGCCTTCAACCGAAAGACAAAAACGGAATCGTTACCGTAAGAGAAAGAGGTATTACCATCTGCAGTTCCGTAAATGTTAAGGACATATTCCTACATTTTGCTTCAAGCTCCCCAGTTTGGGCTTCAGAAGGACACGCCCATCGGAGATGAAATTGGGGCCACACAGTTGGGGCCAAAGCTGCTGCTGGAGGGAGCAATGGACCATTAAATTTCATTGGATCGTAAAACAGATTGTAATGTTCATGAGACCTCCCCTGTGAAGATCGCAAATCAGCCAAATAGGCCCACATACATCCGCAATCTTCTGAAACACCAACTAGTTGCCTCTCCTTTTCACTGAAATGCAGAAAGAGAATGCTAAAGTTTCCAACTTCTTCAATGCTCCGCAAGTTTACTCATCTAGCTGTTAAACAGTCTCCATGACAGAAAGGCACAATGATTTGAGAGAAATGATTTGCATATCAACATCCTAAGCATTCATGACTTCTACTGTTCTAATGGAAATGAGTTTCCTATGTACGTAACGAAACAGAGGAAATGGTCCCAGAAGATGTCTTTGTGCTATACAGAAATCAAAGCCTCTCCAGTGTTTGAAGAAAACCTCCCAATTTTTCCACATACCACATGTCATAGCACCATCAATAGATTTACAAAGCAAGTACAAATTAAATGCAACAAAGACGCCGTATATTTCCAAGTCACTACAAAATTTTCAAATTTACTGCTCATTATGTCTTACTCCATCCTCAAATGCAAATTCCAGATCCAATAGGATAGAAATTGCTAGCTAAGAGAATGGAAAAGGAATTACCTATTGCAAAAGAAGTTACCAAAACGACAAGAAAGCACACAGTCCATCAAATCCACCAGGAAGCCCTAAATCACATCACGGAAGAAGAATCAGAAGACAGAGAATGTGGTCATAATTGATCTTGAACATCAGCAACAAAGAAGCAGAACAAATTTCAAGAACATACCGAGGAGAATTCAAAGGCAAAGGGATACATGCGTAATAACTGGGAAATGCAATCTATCCACTGCAAAAAGTCAAAAACCAAAACATGAGAGCAATGGAAAAGCAAGCTAATAAATTGGTTTTTTCTTCTTTTTATATGGCTCAGGTCACTTCTTGAAAGCTCCGCTGGCCTCAGTTAGCCCAAGGAGATATTATTTCAATAATGATTCAAAATAGACCCACCTGCAAGAATATGGGAGAGTAGTTGTTTTGGGCGTGCGAAGAACTAGGAGCTTGAGATGTTAATGACCCTGAAGACTGACGCCCAGGTGATGACGAAAAAGTTCCAGCAGAAGACTGCCGGGCCAATTCTTGGGGAAAGATCCCTCCTCCTGAGACAGTGGGCATTCCTACACGATCAGCAAATGGATGACCAAATGCTAGCCAGTCTTTTTCAATGAGTGCCTGTAGCAACACAATGTATGGCGAAAGCAGATCCACAACCAGGCTACTGAATTAATCACACAGAATGGAATTGAATATAAACTGAGGAAAATAGTAGGGAATAAAAGTGCAACTGTCGGGAAAGAGGAAAGATTTTTTAAGCACCTGAAATCCAGCAAATGTTCTGTAGTATGGGTCAAGCAACAGATTAGCCAATGCAATCAACTGTGTGGTCCTGTCCCATCCATCACTAAAACATGCAGTTTCACATATGAGATGAAATTCCTATATTCCTATATATATAGAGAAATCCAATGCAAGATTAGTGAATAAGTTTCAGAAAACAACATCAAACCTGCAGTGGACAAGTACAGAAGCAGATTCCAAAGCTACACGTGCAGCAATCCAGGCTGAACCAGCAAGAACACTTTGTACATGTATTAACCAACCACTGTCTCCAAGAGTTGACACAGACGCAGACATACTGCTGAGATTTCCTCCACCCCAGGTCCAACCACCATGTCTCTGTTGGTAGAACAAAAGAATTAGTGTCCACAGCAGACTTGTTAGTTAGCAAAAAGACTTGTGAAAATAATTATTTCTTTCTGATCATGGAAACTTTTTCCAACAACAACTAATAACATATTAGCACAGCTTTTCCGAGCAATGGAAATATGAAACCTGTTGTCCTTAACGATCACAAAAGAATGAAGCCATCAGATTGAAAGCTTTTATGGGTTGAGGAAACAAAATACAATATAATAATTAAAACCTTCACATGCAACATGAGGAAAAGCATCCAATCTAACAAGGAAACTGTACTGACCAGAAAAGAAGACATTCCATCGGATGATGTGGTGCCATGAGTATCTAAGTAATCTCTTAGCCGAGAAAGACTTTCCCGCATTGCATGGATATTGTCTATCCCAAAGAACACGACCTAGTGATAAAAGGAGAATGATATTAGCAATTGCTACAAATAAACTTATCAGGAAAGGAGTGGATATACAAAACAATTCAAAACCTGACCAACCTCAGATTGAAAATAATTTGATGATGATTCTGAGCCACCTCCCATTGCACCATTTGCTAAAGCATTTTTCCTTGGTCTTGCATCCGCAATATACAACTTCCTATAGAAAAGGGGCACGGAAATGAAAAGCCACGGAAATAAGTTCTGTCAAACCCACATGCACAAGAACTATAGTCAGATGAGAAGTTTGCAACATTCATATAAACCTCTGGAAAACCCCCCCAAAGTTAACTGTTAGAAAGCAATCACTATTCACACGGAGATAAATCTGATGAAGATTACGGATAGTAGTGAAAACCAAATGAATTAGAGCAGCCACTTACAGTGTTTCTGGCTCATGTAGCATATAGCATCTATCGTTTATCATCTTTATGTGATTACAGTTCATGGTTCATTTTTCATTTATGAACTATCAGTTTGAGATCTATTTTTCTTTACATTGTTGTGTCGAATGTCAGGATATCTGCAGAGATTGTCACAGGCATTCACATCATATAGCTTTTCAGAATACAGACTCGTCTATTCAATGCATACATACATTGAAGTAAGTCCAGTGCCCGAGTGAACTAAATAACTTGCTCAGCATTAACGCATTCTCAGATACACCTATTCCCTATTCCTGATTCCTTGAAACAAGTTCATTATAGGCCAACAAATTAAATGGAACAAGTTTATGGAGAAAAGAAAGGATCAAACCACTTAACTGGAAACAAGCAAACAACTGATTGCAAAAACAGAACAATACCTTCTGCCTGCCACATCACCAAGTTGCGAACAGAGAGCAGCAACAAGCTTTTCATCCGTATTACTATAGATACATGCAAAAGAAAGAAAATCAATTATCAAACCATGCATAAACTAGCAGATCTATAATCCAAACTGTAATGGAACCTTTTTTGTACCAAATCTACAAATGAACCTCCCAGTGTCTATTTATACTAAGATACTATGTAATCATATTCCATCACAATCTCTTATAAATCATATTTCTGCCCATCCGTATGTGCACACAGAAGGTGCAAGATACCTTCTCATATTCATCATAAGGCCAACTAGCGGCTGGGATGACCTTGCAAGGACTGCTCCAGTTTCTAATCATAAATGAAATTACAACAGTGTTCAGATATAAACTGATGAATCAGGCTCGTATTTGAAGATGGAAAACAAGATGCCATAAGTGTTTCATGCTTATACCAGGGTGGCACCAAGAAACCACAGGTAAGCGACACCTAGCTCGAAAACTGGAAGCCTGGAGAACTTCTTCATCGCTGAAATTCAACCCAAGTCACCTTCAGTGATCAACAATATAGTATATCTAACAGAAGTGGACATTTCTTTTGATTTCCAATGAACAAAATCCATGAATTTTTTCAGATAAAACATCTCTGATGTCTTACCTGATGGACTTTGGAACAACCAACGCAAATGGATAGGTCTGGCACATTGAATAATCAGAATTTACATTACTGATTCTCCACATCTCATTAGACAGCGTATAAGAATCACGTTCAATCATTTCCATGGATGCAGTACGCGAGCCTTTTCCAAGGAGACGGAAATATTCATTCAGCAACCGAACCTTTGGGTTACTATTAATGAATTTTGAAGGTCCACAAGCAAATGCGTAAAGGTCCCAGAGTCTTGATGGCTTTGTACATCTGACTAATGCCTCATATACAACACGTCTCTGCACCGTGAAAGCGAACCTAAGAACATAACCTATTTATCAAAAAATTCTAACAATATAACCTATTTATCAATTTAAAAGCATTAATCAAAACCTATTTATCAATTTAAAAGCATTAATCAAAACCTATTAATCAATTTAAAAGCATTAATCAAACTGTGATGTCAATGGGTTAACAACTTCCATTTAAGCTTTGGTTCTCAATAATTTAGCTAAGCTTCGCACAGGTCCATGACAGTCGCAGTTACAAGTCTGTACATAAAATTTAGTTTTTTTCTCGAGCACACAGAATTAAAGAGTATCATGGCATAAAGCCTTTTTTGTAATGTTGGCATCTCAGTAATCTAATCGTGTACCAAGTCAAGAATTCTAACAAAAATTTCATGGGCCCTGATTAATTAGTTCTTCAGACTTCAAATTCGAATTTAGAAGCAATATCAAAGTCTTAGATCCAAGCATCCAAATTAGTAGATACGGGAGTGCTGTTGCCACCCCCACAAAAAAAAAATGCACACACTTTCATGGTAGTAGTACTCTTTCACTTTGCCCAGGCCTAGGGAACTAGAAGACAAATTAACCAAGAAGCTTGCCTAGCTCAAGTGGTGACATCAAAGAGGTGATGACTGACCTGCTTAGTTTTGGGACGAAACGCAAAAACAACAATCCTCATATCCTTGCCTACAGAACAAGCAAGCAAGTGATGAGGTCCAAAATGATCACAAATAAAAATTGTATTATCAAGTAGTCGTTTGGTGAGAAAAGTAGCATCATAATCTACTTTCTGAAACAAGATACAACTGGATAGGAAAAATATTATATAAGAAACACCCCCTCCAAAAAGACCAGCAAAACAATCTTCTAGAATCTCAATCAAAACAATCTTGACAGCTCAAATCACCAAAATGGAAACAAGGAAGAATTTTGCCCTGGCGACAACCTACCCATCTCAAGTTCCGTTATCCAAACACAAAGGCAATAACACCTTCCAAGCCCGACAACATAGTTATTACATCATACCTATTTTATGTTTTATGTTAGCATGATCAATCATGACTTTGAATCATAAATCTATACAAAGATGAATAACCTGAAGAATAAGCTGGAAACATGAACATAAAACGTTTTCAAGGGCATAGTCAACGTTCATACCAATAACCTGAAGAAGTCTCCTAGAGGGGATCTTCTCAGACTGACGAGGAGCTGCCTGATTCTTTACGACCTACACACGTGAACCAAAGAAGAAATATAAACACACCTAATTATACTAAATAGATACATACAAATATAAATTGCATAATATACATTGAATAACTATATCTGGGTAGCTAAAAAACACAATTGTCAGACACTTCCCTCCAAAATGCTCCACTATCCTGCCAAACATAAAAATCTTCTAAACGACCCAAAGGTTTCTATTGGTGGAAGCACCCTATACTTCATTGAGGAAAATAAGTCAACTACACATGCTTGGTCAACAGGAGACCACCTACCAAAAACAGCATGCAAATAACTTAAATGGGTCTGCAATTAAATAAGGGAGGAGGTTGAACTTACGATTTTGTTGAATTTCTCAATTGTTGCCAGCGGAATCGTACCAAGTGCAATAATATTTTCAGTTCCCTCACTCTTGAAAAGATAAAAAGAAAAAACAGAAAATGAGATGAATTATACTATTGTCTTCCGTGCAAAAGTGAGACAGCATGCACGTCGAGTAGAACATTTGCGTGTCCAGAAGAAAAACTGAAAGGATTCAAGGAAATATTGCTTACCATGAAAATAATGCGAAAATTAGTCACCGCCAACGTACCAGCCTCATCAGTATTAACAAGAACAACCCCACGCCCCTGAAAGCACACACAATCAAGAAAATGGACCAACATTTATACTCCATTATTCCTATCCATCAAGACATAATAACAGCTCCAGGAGATACTCCTCACTTCTGCTATCAAGTCAACGAATGTGAAACATGATGAAACATTACAAACAAACGATGCTTTATCCCCACTACAAGTCAACCACGTCCCTCCCCAAAAAGCCAGTAAAAGAACGCCCATGTTCAATGCTTTCCCCTTCTCACACCACCTCGAACAGGTCAAGAATTCCAAAGACGTGCCATTTGCAAATACAAACCCCAATCAACCAGAACTACACTTCTTCCTCATCCATTAATCAGTCAAGGCAGCGGCTAAGTTTAGGAACCAACCCGCAACTACCGCTAATTCAACACAAACAAGCTCCGTTCACGAATCCAAAAACTCCTAATCAAAAGGGGAAAAAGGGAGAAAAAAAAGAGGAATAGAAGAAAACCTCAACAAGCACGCGCTCCGACTCGAGCAAGCACTTGTAACTCGCGTGCACAGGCTGCGGCCGGGGCACCGAGTGGTGATGCTCCTGTCAACAATTAATCAATTTAAAAATATTATTCAAAATATATATTAAAAAAATCGCAAGGAGAGGAATTCATTTAGCTAAACTAAATCAAAGCAAGTTGACGAAGAAAATCGAATAAAAAAAAGCAAAGGAAGTTACGTCGAGCTTGAGCCAATCGAGGGAGTCCCAGCTCCCGGCGCCTTCCATGGTCCGGTCGGAGTCCGGTGACGTGTCCCTCAGCGACGCCGATCTGCGTGACCTCGACGCCGACATTCCTCCCGTACTTCTCCGTCGCCGCGAATCGGAGGCCCCGTTGCTAAAATAACCGTCAACGGTTATTTATTTGATCGGCAATAGAAATTTGAGATAGAGATTGGGAGTAGTTGTTCTCTGTTTTGTTTATCGGGAAAAGAAAAGAAGTTCGTATCTATTTGTTGGGATCGGGACAGAGAGAGAGAGAGAGAGAGAGAGAGAGAGAGAGGCGGTGGGGGCGGTTTGGTATATGAGAGAGACGTGTAGCATCCAGCTGACTTACCGTTCTTTTTGCTAACTACTGTCCCGAATCTAAATTAAATTAATCACAAAACTTTATGAATAATTACTTAAAATGTTATTATGTTTCGAACAATAAAATTGCTTATTTTAAATGGTATTCAAAATAATTGTTGCTAATTATTTAATTTGAGTTAACTAAAATATTTGGTGTGTGTCAATACTTTACCAACAATTACATAATAGTGCTGTAACTCTTTCTAAAAATGTTATTTTTTAAATTAAATTCGTTGATTTTCTAAGATTATCTCGATGATTACCGATAACTGTTTAGTATATGGAAGCTTTATCTTTTTTAAGATTATCTGGATAACACATATGCTTGTGGAGAGAGAGGATAACTAGAGACGACAAGGGAGTGGTTGTAAAGGATGTTGTAAAAATTGGTATTTCACTAAAAAATGTTTAAGTATAAAAAATACAAATCATATAGTTATATAACCAATAGTAAGATTTTACATAATTGAAAAAATTGTAAAAATATATTAAAAACATGAATTTTATTAAACATCTTTAAAAAATCAGAATTGACTGCACCTCCGAGGCTCTGAAGGTTCATATAACAATTCCAAGTACTTTTTAAGATTATGTCGGTCTTAATTAACTCATGATGCATCTTAATTAACTAGTTTTCAAAATCAGAATTAATAAGGCCGAGTGACTATTTGGTCCAGTGGCATTGTTTCCACTCATGTGGGGTGAAGTCCAGGGTTCGATTCCTGGCATGAACATTTCTGATGTAATAGAATAGGATTTAGAATAGGATCTAAAAAAAAATCAGAATTAATAAACAAAAAGTATTACCAATATGAGTTAAAACTACTAATAAAAATTTTGAATTTGCTTAATGATATTTTGGGTTTAAATTTTAAGATTGTAGAAAATTATTGGAGAAACTATTAATAACTAAAATTTGATAATGTTCCACTGTGGAAAAAGAGTTTGTCCAAAAAAATTCAGTTTCAGGGTCGAGGACTAATATTAAATCTTTATTACTTCATATGCTTTGTTTTTTAAAATGTTGTCGATTGACAATCTGACCGATCAACCATATTTCAGATCTAATACCGAGTCAAAATCTAATGTACGCTTGGCTATCAAACGGACCAGAACTTTTCCGGTTCGACCATCCGATCGAACCAAAAAAATCTACCAGAAAATTCCAATCTGTTAGGTTAAAAAAATCCCCAAATAACCTAAACCAAATACCACCCATTTACCTAAACTTGACCACGGTTCGAATTCGAACGAATTCGAATCGAATTGGTTCGAATTCGAATTATCAAAACATTAAACCATATTCAATTCAAATTGAATTCGAATTGATTCTTAAATATTAAATATTTAATTAAAAAATTAAAAAATAAGGAATAAATGTTTTTTGAGAAAAAATAAATTAAAGTTTGAGTTTGCACTTAATGCGCCAGAATAAGTTTTCTACGATTTCGGATTTAAGGGTTTCATGATTTAGGGTTTAAAAGTTTACAATTTAGTATATAATTAAGCTTAAGATTTGGGGTTTAAAATTTATGATTTAATAAATAATTGAGTTAGATTTTCAGGATTTTAGGTTTAGAGTTTAGGATTTAAGCTTTAGTAAATAATTGAGTTTGAGATTATATATATATATATAAAATCAAATTCGCTACGAATTTAAGTCGAATTAAATTCGAATTGAATTCGCCGGTTTGACGAATTATAAAAATCTCAAACCGAATTCAATTCGTAACATTACGAATTCAAATCGAATTGTCGACGAATCGAATTATATACGAATCGAATCGAAGTACAAATTGCATTCAATTCTTGGTCAGGTCTACATTTACGAGTTACCCCAAATTCAAGTTGAAACCCTAAATTGGTCCCCTCTCTTCGTGTTCTTGTTATTCCTCTCGATGACCCCCATTATATCTCTGAGCTTCCAATCTGAAAAAAAAAACAGATTGTTGCAAGGTAAATAAAAAATCAACCTAAAAAACTAAGCTAAACCAACACGGTCCCTTTAAAACCTAGCTAAAAACCAACCCCCTTGTAGACTGTCGAGAGCAAAAGCCGTGGAGTGGAAGCTTTCGAGAGGAATCACCGGTGTCGGGAGGAGGACGATGGTCGGCGTCGTGATAGTAGTGTTCGCTCTCCTTTTCGCCGCCGTTTAGGCCCAGATCCAGGCTCCTGCTCCTTCCCCTTCCAATGATGGTAACGTCTCTCTCTTCTCCTCTCTCTCTCTCTCTCTCTCTCTCTCGCGGATTTGTTGTTTCCTTTCTCCCTTTGCTGCAAGGTTGGTGGTCGTCGGGTCAATGTGCTTCGAGAGTGCGATTAGTACAGATCCGAAACACGGGGACCAAGTTCTTGATTTTCTTTGCATCTAGTTACTTTAGCAATTAATTTGTTTGGTATACAAAATCAAATTTATACGGTTGTTCAAACGAAGATCAAATTTATATTTTCCCTACCTCGATCGAAGTATGTGGTTATGCTATTCATAGAGAGACTCGTATGATTGTTATGGTACTATGATATTATTGTTGGGTTATTATTTATGGTATAACAAACAAATTTCTTCGCTTTGTCTATCACCAGGCCAAAGTTTCACATCTTGAAGATGTCTTTCTAGAGTTGGTGCAAAGTCCTGAATGGCTACGAGGTGAAACATCTGCGCATGATTTTTATAATTATTGTGGATATAAGATTGTATGTTAGCCTGTTTTATGATATTCTCCTTAACTATGAACAAAATGCATCTTTGCCTATGGCCAAACTGGCTCGAGTAAGACACATACGATGGTAGGAAACACTGATGACGCAGACCAGAAGAGTCTGGTCTCACGTGGAATGGATCTTAATTACACGATACATTAAAATGTCTCTATTTTATCTGAATTTAGACTAAATAATTAACTAATTATATTATCTGGACATGTGTTGGTAATTATTATTGAGATTTATAAAAAAAAATATTAACATTTTACATAAAGGACCTAGCCATAAAAATGTGTCTACTATAAAAAAAAATTTCTTTTCTTTTAAAACAAGCTGCTCAAAACACGTAACTATTTTTAAGCTAGGCTAGACAATTATGACTAGTACATTTTACACTTTACCATTTTTGTTTGTTTTGATTTTTGAGTCAATTGTTTTCTTTATTTATGTTGTCGTTGTTTTTTATGGTTATAGATTGGTTGGTCAAATCATGTTGAACCAGAATCCATTACGAAGTTACTTTGTTATGACGTTGCAGATAAATGACCAAATATCTGTAGCGTGATAACAAAGTGGCTTCTTGTTGAATTTATGTTCAACATGGTTTGACCAACCTATTTGTAACCATAAAAAGTAATGATAACATAAAGAAAAGAATACAACTGACTCAAAAATCAAAATAGAAAACAACCTATGGTAAAATTTTAAATTGTCGCTCATAATTGTCTAGTCAAACTTAAAAATAGTTATCTGTTTAGAATAACTTGTTTTAAAAGTAAGGAAATTTATTATATAGTAAACACATTTTGTATGACTAGCCACTAGGTTATTTACGGATACATATTCTTAAATATCATAACGGATGTCATATTTTTTAAATTTGCTTGGACATAATAGATCCTGGATATTTTCATTGTAAGTCTCAATAATAGTTAATTATACATGTCCATAAAATGTAATTAATTATTTAAATTAGATTGAGACAAGATAGAGATATAGTTTACTTGGATCGTGTACTTAAAATTCTAATTGCTTTCAGAGATTTGTTCTATTGCACGCAACATCAGACTCTTCTGGTTTCCTACTATCGTATATGTCTTACTCGAGCCATTTTGGTTATAAACGAAGATGTATGCCTGAAAAGTCAGTTGTTCATGATCAGACAGAATATCATAGGATATACTGCCATACAATTTCATATCCACAATAATCATAAAAATCATGCGCAGATGTTTCACCTTGTAGCCATTCAAGGCACTCTATACCAATTGTGATATCTCTACAATGACATCTTCCTGCGAAGCACCATCTGTGTAAATCTTATCAAATGTGAACTTTTAGTCCGGTGATAGACAAGGCGAATAACTCTGGTTGTTACTAAACTATAATCTGACCATAATATCGCAGTGTCGTAATAATTATACTAATCTCTCTCACATATATAGCACAACCACATGCTTCAATCGAAGTAGGAAAGGAAAAAATTGAGGCTACTTTTTTTTTCGAGAAGTAGAGGGTGTTACTGCATCGGCTGGTAACAAATGTCACACCCTGCATAACATGCATATGTTTTTGCACCGGAATAGTTTATTAAAATAAAGATTAGCTTTTATGGATGTGAAAATTAAATCCTTACCAATAATTCTTTTAACAATTTTCTCCTTGTTTCTTATTTTTTTATTTCTGATATCCTATTTACTATGACATATATCTTATTTTCTATATCTTATTTATTATTTTCTATTCTCTATTTATTATTTATTATTTTATTTGGTATTTTTTATTCTTATTCCCTGTTCACTATTTGTTATTTCATAGTTATTATTTACTATACTAGATCGGCTGGTTGGTTTTGTGGTATCGTTTGTGTCTCTTCTTATTTCATAGTTATTTACTATACTAGAACGGCTGGTTGGTTCTGTGGTATCCTTTGTGTCGTCTTCTACTGGTGACAGGAAGAAACAAGAAGCCGACGGTAGTTCACGTATTTCGCAGGCCCAGTCTACTTTTGCGTGGCACCTTGACAATAGTTAAAGTGATCAAGAATGTCTTTCACCCTTGTGGCCACCGACCACAGTTGAACCCATTTTCGAGAACTCCAAAACATAGCATCCGATTCGCCTGTTGATCGAGCCAAGCGGACCTATAGAACCAACCCATAATTGAACAGCTAGGCCTGGTAGTATGCGATGTGTCGTCGTCGCAACTCATGGAAGATGATTCATTTTGGACGGAACGATAACTGCTGAGGCCGAGGCCGAGGCCGAAAAGAAACAGTCCCGAACTAGTGGCTTTTAAACCTGGAAACCAGAACTAAACAATTGCAGCAAGACGAAACTTTGAAGGCTCAACAGCTATTCCAGCTCCGAACATGAAGGAGATGAACCTCGAAAAGGGCTTGCCTATCGAGTTGCGGAAATGCGACAACTGAAGAACCTGGTGCCAGAAAGTTACTAGCAGCAACAGGATAGATCTCAGGAAACTAATGCATCATATGAGGTCAGCTTGACATGACTTGAGACCTAGAAGAACTAGTTAAAATAAATACTGCGACTCACATTGGAAGCAAAAATACCTTATGGATCATCTCACAGCAAATGCGAATAATTTTGGAGGTTGGTGACGCACTCTTCCGGCAGCCGACAGGCCATTATTGTTGCAGCAGGAGACCCGATGTTAATCTATCAGCTGGGTCACAGACATCTAATGTCGGATGCTGAATACAATCACGCTAAACAGAAAACTTTACTATGTGAATTTACATTTAATGCACATAGAAACTTATATGGATTTACACAAATTTTAGCCAACAAGCTCCCCTAGTATAGTAAAACGCAAGACAATCATTGCGGAAGAAGTGGAATAGCCAGTCTCTTTCGCAGCTAAGTATCTCAGTCGGGTTATGTGTTCACTCACTCAGCAAGTAGTTTGGCATATAAAGTCCGGAGACAAACCAGGATCTTGAAATTTAGGAGAATGCAAAGACACCGTCTTTTTTTACTACAACAAGGAGAAGTCTTTGCACCATGTCGGGGTTGGAACTCTGCCGGAATCCGGACAGGAGAGGGCTTATGGCCTAAAAGGATGGTGCTACCTATCCAGCTCCAGGTATTCATCAAATGTCGGATTGCTGGTGCACTCCCTCAAGGCCTTTGCGTTGAGTTCTCTGCCAAACCTCCAGACATAATTGAGACCAACCAGAAGCTCGGTTATTATCGCTTCCGTCTTTTCTTGATTCGCAAAGTAAAGGGTCTGCACCAGGAGTACATTTGTCCTGGAAACAAAACTCTGCTGCTCAAAGCTCCGCTCCGATTGCCATCTTATCATGTTATGAGCAAGGGGAGCCAACCATTCCAAAATCGACGCCATTGCATCCGTCCACTCTCGTGCAAGGATGGTATCGTAAACAGAAGAAGCCAAACTCTTCGAATACGGCTTTAGCCGAGATCTCAGAGCAGTTCTCACATTTGCAGGTAACATGTTGTACAGATCATCCCTGGCATCGTGACCTATCAAGTGCGGAGATGCAGCCAGCTTCTCGATGACGATAATGACGTTGGCGTAGTGAAGAGCTAAAGCAGCAGCCCCGAGAGTTTCGGGAAGTGTTTTCAATAATTTGCGGTGAGAATTGACCGATGGACCATCCCCAGAAACATCAGTCGTTGAAGTCAAGTAGCAATTGGAAATAAAAGAACTATCACTGGAAACCATGCATCCCTTAAAAGGTCCAACTTGTGTCGAACGGTTCTGGCCCAATGATTTTTTCCCCCGACGAAGAGGTATTTGAGGAATCTGCCACATCTTCTTGCTGCTTTTGTACATTCCAGAAATTGTGCTTGTCTTTGAAGATGGCTTCCCTAATGGACCAGAGAAGAAGGTCACATTTGTGTTCGTAGCAGAAAGAGGCCCTGACATTGTAGTTGAATCCCGAAGAGGGCCTGAAAAAGAACTTTGGTTCTTATTTTGTTTGGAACCAGCACCCGACTTAGCCGTAAACCTGCCAAGGGGACCAGAGGCAAATCTTGGAATACTATCATTCTTGGATGGAGGAGCCGGAGACTGCAACAATGTAGAAACGGATTGACCGCGGTAAGTGTAGTTCGAATTCTGAATCTTCGAGTCCCCAGAATAGTCTGACAAATGGATCCCAAAAATGTCACTGATTCTGTTGAATATTGTGAACAGTGATCTTGCTAAAAGGAGAATCACATAATCATGAGTTTTATTCCAAAGGGAAATCCCTCTCAGATGCTTCAATTCTTGCTTCTTCCAGACCAGCTTCTTCTGATGCTCGAGCAGATTATCCGGCTGCGGATCACTGTCCTTCATTCTCCTCACAGTCTGCTCGAGATCAGCAAGCAACTCCATCTCTTGATACAAAGTGCCGTTGACGGAAATGAAGCGCTCCATCTTCTTCACTTTCTTGTCCATCTTTTTCCAAGTGTAACCCCAACCATACGGATCATTACCGGCCCTAACCAAATCCTCGAATAAGTGCTCAAAACTCTTCAAACTAGAATCACTGCATTTCTTTGCCAACCTGTCCATGGATTTCGCAACATGCATCATACTGTCGATCATCTCTGAGCAAATCAAACGCGCAATGAACTCCTCGTCCTCCGAGACAAGCTTCTTAATGCCCGTAGAGTTTCTTATCTCTTCTCTCAGTTTGGAAACCTGCTTATCACTCAAAGACTGCCATAAGTGGACCAGCTTCGACATCAAACCCGAAACTTCGAACGCCAAAACCCCAACGAACTCCTTCTCTGGTCCAGAGTCGTGCCTCCGCGGAACCTTCCACAGGTTTCGAAACCATGATTCTGCAACCATTTCTTTGTCCAAGCTACAAATCTAAACCAAAACATCATCAAAACATTATCAGATAGGCTAATCTCCTGACAAACATCGCACACAAAAAATCCCGAATTTGCAAATAAACTCCATCTCTACCAATTGTCCTACACCTGCTATTTCAATCCAAAAAGAACCAAACTTACCAAGTTATTACTTGTACAACTACTTTCTCCCAACAATTTTAACTAAAAACAGAATATTTTCATATACAAATCCATGTCAGGAAAGGACAAGCAAATACAAGAATTGGACAAAAGAGAAGACAAACTTTAAGCTAAACCCACAAAAACAGAGAACCACCCAGATGCCAGAATCTCATAATAACTCCAAAAATCCAAGCTTTTTCTGCTAAAAAAAAGTCGAGAGTAAATAGACAGCCACAAGCAAGACCTCCACAGTCTAACTCACAATTGGGTCTCGTTATAAGTTAAAAAACCTGCAGAAAGTCAAGGGAGGTGGTAACAAATAGTAATAATATCATAGGAAAGAGAAAGAGGCTCACTGGTCACAAGAACCGGGAGAGAGCAAAGGGCGAAAAGCCTGCTTTTCTCGAGTTGAGAGAGAGAGAGCGGTTGGAACGTGTGTCTAGCAGAACGAAGACTATAGCCACATGGAGAGAGAGAGAGAGAGAGAGAGAGAGAGAGAGAGGAGGAAATGGCTAAAAGACCAGGTGAAATGGATGCGAAGACCCAGTGAAATTAATTAAGGATTTATATTAAAAAGCATTCCCATATTTTTCACTCAACTCCACACATAAATCATAATATAATTATTTTATACCATCTGGTAACGTAATATTTTGAGTTGGGTAAGCCCAATGATAAAATTCTTGTTATGAAAATATCATACTGTTTTATTTTTCAGAACTCGAATTTAATTTTTATATATTAAATTAAAATAAGTTTATAAACAATTGAACTAAGTGTTGAGTAGATCATAATAATAAAAGTTAATAACTACTGCCGCGCTGCAACCGCAGCCGCCTGTTGGGTTGGGTCAACAAGGTCAGAGTGCTTATCTTTTTGCATCTCCCACTCTCCTAGGTCGTCTTTGTTTTCCCAATTCAGACAAAAGAATGTCGGCTTTGTTTCTAGTTTCCGATTTTGCCCTTTACACTTTCTACCTCTTTTATTCCTTGACCGTTGCTGATTAGTAATTTGAGAAAAAAAATGAGTAAATAACTCACTTTAATAATATCACTCATATTCAGATCTAGACTGGAAAGAGATAATACTTGTTACAATTTATTGACTACCAACATTACTATGATAATATAAAAAGAGAGACAATTTTTTTTTTCGGGGGAGTAAAGTTTATTAAAGCTTTTTGGTTGTGTGGTATTTACTAATATTTTCAGACATTGAATTGGGACCAACCAAGTTAAGTCATCGTCTCTTTGTGACGGATGTACACTAATTGTTCCACGCACACACAAAAAAATATTATGTGTATATATTTAATAAAAAAGAATTTTTCTTTATCAATAGTGATTATTTTTTCCACAGTTAAAAAAGACCAAATTATTTAAAATTGACACAACGAATTTTTTTATCAATTGAATGAGATACATAAATATTTTACTCCATAATATATACTTGGGGATCTAGCCATTGCCTTATAATCTATCTTGTCATCGTTTAGGCATATTTCCACGCTCTAATCACCTCCTAGGCGGATTAACCTGAGCTTCTACAATTCTTCTTCCATTGAGGCTTTTTCAATGTTTGGCTTCTCCGAAAGATCTAGAAATATCTCCCCCCTCCTTCCCCTCTCTCTCCTAACAAAAACCTAGGGTGGAGTACCCTTCAACACTCACCGCCGCTTATCTCCTTGCTCCTCCTTCTCCCTTTCTTCTCCTTTAGCTTTCATTTTCCTCCTTTTTCCCTCTTCTCCTCCTTCCCCTCTCTCTACTAAAAACCTCTCCCTGTGTGGAGCTTATCTATCTCCTCATCTTTCCCCCCTTTTTTAAGGGCTTCACCGCCGTCCTTCATCGACCACCCGTGTCTGTCCGGAGCAAGCCCGTGCTCTCGTCCGTCCATCTCCCGCCCCTCCTCCACGTAGCCATTTTCCTCCTTGGGCACCTTTGGATCTGTCTGTTGGCTTCCTGAAGTCGTCGATCCGGCCTCTCCTGCTGGTCCGCTAGTGCTCTTGTCGGGTGGCCTTGTTTTCCGCTTGCCGGAGGTTGGCCGGGCAAACTCGTGGTGCCGGAGGTCGGCTGGCTGTTTCGTGTTGCTGGAGGTCGGCCGTACTGCCTCGTGTTGCCGGAGGTCGTCCTGGTCTCCGTGTGGGTTGTTGGTTCTTTTAGTTGTGTTCTTTATTTTGTCTTTTACCGCTTTCGATCTTTTGCTAGCTATGTCGTTCTGTGTTCATCTTTCGTTTGATGTTTTAGATCTCGGACCTGTCTTGTCCAGTGGTCTCGGCTTCATGTTTATTAGTTTCTGCGTTTATCTGTGTTTGGTTTGTCCTTTGCTTGATCTGAGATCCGAATGGTTCTCGCAACTTTGCCTGTTGGTGCAGGTGGATAGCCTTGCCTCGGTTGGACTCTTAGTCGTTCAACCTTGGCATTCATTTGAGTACATCTTGGATGTATTCAAATGCTCACGTGTTGGTGTTTTTAACGCCATTGTGTTGTTACTAGCCGTAGTTTATCTCGGCCACTTTCCGCCTGGACGCCTGGCTCTCGTAGCCTTTAGTCCACCCTTCGACTCCACCCATGCCTCTCTGTTTCCTACGGTTTGGTTGTTGTGTTCCGTTCCGTTTCTTTGTTTGTTATGTCTGTATTTCTCTTTGTATTGTAACCGTTATTATTAATATAGGCTTTGTGCCAATCTTCTAAAAAAAAATCACCTCCTAGGCGAAGTTTTGTCCGATTGTTGAATCAATTTATTATAATAAATTTTCTAAATTTAAAACCGAGTCCATGATTACACACGGTCGACCAGACAAGCCAAAGCCCGAAGGCCAATATTGAAGCGGGCCCATAAAACCGAAAAACACAATCCCTAGCAAACATTTCAAGTATACCGAAACTACCCCTGACACAATGTCCAATTTACAACTTTCAGTGACCTCGCCGCCCCTCCTAAAACCCCAGCAACTTCACACAGAAGGAGAAGTGAAGGAGGAGAATAAAGATGGTGAAGGGGGACGACGCCTTAGCGAAGAAGAGGAACAAGGCGACGAGGAAGAAGATTCGGAGGAAGGAAGGCTCCACGTCCTCCGCCGTCTCCGCCCGCGTCGCCTCCCTTATCGCCTCCAAGAAGCGCCGCCAAGCCGGCGTCCGCCGCAAGTGCCAGGTTCCCTCCCTCCCTCTTTTCCCGTTTCTGGTATTTGGGTTTGGTTTTGTTTAGAATTTGGGGAAATGGGTTGGTTCCAAAACCCATTCTTTTGGTACAAAATGGCGTGGAACCCACTTTCCCGGGCTTCTTGTTCTTGGTGGAGCTCGTTTGGCTTGTGAATTGAATCGTCTCTTGCCACTGCTTGAAGCGTGGGCTTGTTTCGAAGGATTGTTGATACTTTTCTGGAGTTGGGTACTAGGAAAAAATCAGTATTTATCTTGAAAAAATCTAGCATTGGTTAGTACGATAATGGGAGACAAGTTTATAAGTGTTGAAAATTAATGTATCTATTTTGGGTTGGATATGAAATTATAACGGGTTGATCTCATGCTTATTGTCGTGCTTGCACAACTCCTGTTTCTCACACGTTGATCAAGTCAATTCCAGTGCAATCTTCAGCCCGATGGGTCTCGTTAGAAGGGGCGTGTATAATATCCCATATTACTTAATGCAAGAGTGATGGATAAGTTTATAATTGTTGAAAATTCATTTAGTTGGATATGGAGATTCCAACACTTCAGTTGTTTGTGGTAATACCATTTGGGATTGTGGTTGATAGTATTGGTTGGATTATTATAGAATTGGGGATTAGATTGATGTGTGGGGTTGAATGATCGCAGTTCTTTAGTGGAAAGATGTGGTGCTCTATCTTTTGTTGGTAATTGAAATGGTAGTATGGTGGAATTTGAGCAGTATATGATTGTTTTTAGTTGTTTTTATAGGGGATGTGCTTCAGCCTTCCGAACCCAGAAGATCCATTCAATGATATGCTCGGGAAAGGTGCTGCTAAGAAAAAGGATACGGAGAAGGCTGCCTCTTTAGTTGGCAAGCCTCATCAAGAAGAAGAATCTGGGTTGAAATTAGGAAAAAAGAAGACCAATGCTGTAATGAGTGCGGGGGATGTGAGGAAACAACCACTTAAAATAAAAGCTGGGGACTTGAATCGCCCATCAAAGTTTCTTACTTTATGCTTGAATGCAATAGAGAAGTCGATGCACGGTAATAATGGGGAGGATAGGCCATTGTTTGTTGATTCATGGGGAGTCGAGTTCTTGAAGTGTTATTTGTCTGGGGAGAATGTGGTGGAGACCGGTGGGGTGCCTTGTACTACCGAACAGATAGCATGGATTGTTTCTGTTGCGGCGGATACCATGACAAGGAAGGAGAAGGAAGGTCTGTCGATTGCTACTCCATTTTTGCTGTTCCTTGTTCCGTCCCAGGAGAAAGCTACCAAGGTTTTTCCCGTCTCTGTTTGCTTATATTTATGTGCCCTTCTGTTGAATCGAATGATCAATTATTCTGTAATGGGCAGCAACTATGATAGTCATGTCTCTTGATACGTTGGATCCGATTTAGTTTACCTGATGCTTTTTGTTAATACAAACTTTCCATGGAATCTTCTTAGGTACGTAAGGTGTGCAAACCACTAAAAGCTCTCGGTATACACTCAGTGAGTTTACACTCGGGTGCTTCTGTAGATCACCAGATGCAAGGGTAACAATTTCAACTCATTCAGCTTGCTATTGTGCCGCCTTTTCCTTGGTATTAGTAAATTGTTTGAAAGAGGTTTTCTTTTCTATTATCGATCGGTCTTTCTTTTTTTTGCTTTTGATCTAGGCTGAAGAGCTGTGAACCTGAGTTTCTTGTATCAACACCAGACAGACTTGTAGAGCTCATTTCCTGGAAGGCCATAGATGTGTCCGGGGTCTCTTTCTTGGTAAGCATTGAGCTTCAGTATTTCTCTGAAGTTTCAATAACCGTCCAATTCACTATTTCGTGACTGTTGACTGTTTCATTGGTTCCTAGGTTATTGATGGTGTCGGATACCTTAACAAGGACATGGATTTGTTGAAATCAATTGTACAATCCATCTCCGGGAAACCATTCTCTGTTGTTTTCGACGACTCTTTGAGTAGCAAGTGTCCTTCGGCTCTGCAAAATCTTTTGTCGGAGGTCAGTCCATAGATTACCAGTCAATCATTCTATCCAAAGTTGATGTGCTCTAGAGCTAGTTTTACAAATGAACAAAAGTGATGGTTTCTTTGAAAGCAAGGTACTTGACTTTGAATGTGATTTCGACCAGCAGGAAATTGATGTTTCATCTGAATCAATATATAATTGAACCTCAAGTGAACTTCGTAGGTGAAGTTTTGTTCGGGAATCTCATATATTGAGAATCGAACATTATCTGATATTGATATCTCAATGGTGTTTTTATATTCATTGCTTAATTTCAAAGTTTCGTCCAGTAAATCCGTATCTCTGAACCTCGTTTTCCAATCTAACACTCGCAGACTTGGACTTGTCTACCTCTGTGTTCAGTCAATTTACTTGGTCCTCCTTTGTGTTGGAATGAGCACTTTCAAAATTGTTGTGATTTATTGTAATTATACATAAATTTAAAAAAATTTGGAATTGCAAAGAAATTCGTAAGAATTTCCAATTAGCTCCAGATCGCTGATACTTTCGCTATCAAAACTTGATGCACACAATGATTTTCTAATTTTTTTTATATTATGTATGATCAGATCTGCACCTAAATCGTTACAAAATGGAGATGCATCCAATTTAGTGAGATGTAGTATTCTGAGATTGAAATTCTCTCAAGTATTTGTTTACACCTAGTTATACTTATCAAAATTGAAATTGAATTTTGATTAGCTTATCTTTAACCATTGGCCAAATTATCTTTGTCGTTTCTCTCAATTGAATGCGATATACTTGAAAGAGATATATCATCTGCACCTAAATTTTGAGTATTTACTGTCATCGTTAAGAGAGTATCTGAGTTTACCTATTCAACTTTTTATTGATTAAAAAAAACTAGCATTTAATCAATTGCATGTTTTTCTTCCAAGGCAAGAAAACGGAAAAGCCGCTAACTTTAAACAAGTGAAGCTGGATTAGTAATGATATCGTCCACAATTGTTACACTTTATAGTACACTTTATTCTAGATTAATTGCACTCAATCAAAACTGCACACAAATTAAATTTACGTTATAATACATATTTCATATTACCTAATATTCAGATACTTATTGAGCTTCTAATCAATGTTTAAGTCATTATTTAAAATATGATATAAATTTCTCCGAAATCTCTACATTAGTGTGTCCGGAACTCGAGGTATCTTAATTCAATAAATGACCATTGGTAACCAAATTTACCTTGGCGGCGGCTCAAATTAAGCGATCCCTATCCAATTTTCCTAAAGCGAGAGTATTGTTTGGAAGTTATAACGATCTTCGTTTTCTGGATTAAGTTTTCAAGACTCCAATTGAGCGTAAATTAAAGTATATTTATTTGGTGCCATAACACCTAAACCCTAAAAAATGATGCTATAACATACGGATTGACATTAATTTGCCTTTTTAACATATGTTGATTCTTTTTAGAAATTAGTAAAAATTTACTCGTAAAAATGATATAACAAATACAGTAGTATGTATGATATTATAAGAATAAAAACGAAACTGGAAAACCTTGTCTAAACGACATAGAGTTGTACTTTATGACGACATCTTTTTATGTCTAACCAAAAATTGATCCGAACACCAGATAATTTCCACAGAAAAAGAGACACCGTCGCATCTCATACAAAACGTGAATATTCTATAGTTACAACTTTGAAAAAATATTATTAGCCGCCTTAGTCACCTTTACTCTACCGATGATGAAGAAGATCCCTATAAAAAACAGATAGCCGCCATTCTCAACGTAACTAGAAAGCAAAACAACACGTTGCTTATTTTTTAGTTTATATCCAGATAGTATATCGACTAATCCGAGTTTAACATGTGCATAATTTTTAAAATGTCAAATATTTTTAACATTATTAATTTCCTAATATTTTAAACGAGATTTTTCAGTTAAGTTATAACAAATCCGTTCATCCGATACCTAAGTGCACTTATTGCTACCCCCCTTCTCTATATATACCATACCATGCACAACGAATTAACTCAACCATTTCCAGCATCAAACTTCGTAATAACTTGGTACCATATCCACGGACCCTCTGCAATTCTCCAGTCTTTTTCCAGGAAGCGAAGCCGACAACATTGTCTCGGTCGATTCGGGCAAATCATGGAAGCAATGTACGAAGGTTTGGTCATTCCTGGCATGAAGCTGTTGGTGGATTTGTGCCTGGTCTTATCTGTGATGTTGTTCCTCGAGAGGCTGTACATGGGAATCGTCATAGTTCTCGTGAAGTTGCTAAGATGGAAACCGGAGAAAAGGTACAAATGGGAAGCCATGGATAATGAGGACGTTGAGCTTGGGAATTCGTCTTATCCAATGGTTTTAGTTCAGATTCCAATGCACAACGAAAAAGAGGTACTTGTTCACAAATATTTAATACTCCAACTGACCGGGTTTAAGGTTTTACGCCAACCTGTTTTAACGTGTGTAATGTGCAGAACTAAGGTTTAGAACCTTCGGGGGTTAACTGAGGTGTTAAGTCTGTTGTGGTTGCTGCCTTTTGAAATTACAGTTCTGAATTTTGTTGTATTCTGACACGTTTGATCTAATAGAATATGATATATCTTTTCAAAAAAATATTTAACACTACAACAATATGAAATTCAAAATAGAATGATTTTATTGTAGTGACTTCTGTTTTGGTGTAACTAACGGTACTGAGTACAGGTTTACCAATTGTCAATTGGAGCGGCGTGTGAGCTCTCATGGCCATGTGATCGGATCATAATTCAAGTACTAGATGACTCTACGGACCCTACCATCAAGGTACTATGAGCTTCAACGCCAATTGAAACTTCGTTCTTAAATAGTCCTCACCAGTCACTAGCCATAGCTAATTATAGGCCTATTGACTTTGTTGAAAAGTTTGTATGCTTATTTAAGATTTTGGGGTAAATATAAAGTTTTGATATGTGAATGAGTTAATCTCGTAATTTGTGATTATTTACACAATCACCATTTTATTGCACAAGACAAAATACTGTTAAATTTTGGCCCGATGAGCTTACCACATTATTTAGTTCGTGTTAGACAATACTACGGAAAAAATATGAACACTATATTTCATCGAGTTTTAACAAAAGTGCATAGAAACTCAACACTCATTTTAGTCCATGCATAACATGTGCAGAGTTTGATAGAAGAAGAATGCCGGAAGTGGGGAAGCAAAGGAACCAACATAAAGTACGAGACCAGAGAAAACAGGAAAGGTCACAAAGCCGGTGTCCTCAGAGAAGGAATGAAGCACAGCTACGTGAAGCTATGTGGCCATGTCGCCATCTTCGATGCCGATTTCCAGCCGGAGCCCGACTTCCTCCGGCGGACCATCCCTTTTCTTGTTCACAACCCTGAAGTTGCACTTGTCCAAGCCCGTTGGAAATTTGGTATATATGTTAATGAATTTAAAGTTTTGACAAATTTTTCCACTAATAATTACACGTCCTAAATTGAAATTTGCCTTCGATGTAACTGAACTTTATTTTTATTCAGTATTCTCTAACTTTTAAGAATCATCTAGCATGTTGATTTGATTGTCACTTGATATTTCGTAAAATTACTCTTGGAAAATGTTTCATTTACAATATATATATATATATATATATATATATATATATTTCTTCGGATCGACTATAACACAAATGCCCTACTTCTATGGGGGGTCTTGCAGTTAATGCGAATGAATGCTTAATGACAAGATTTCAAGAAATGTCATTCGGTTACCATTTCTCCGTAGAGCAAGAAGTTGGCTCATCAACCTATGCCTTCTTCGGTTTCAATGGTACGATACAATTACACTGTTCTGCTTCGTCATTTTTTTAAAAAAAGTTCTTAATATTTGAAATCGAGTACGGTCTGACTTTAATTTTTGTGATTCTGCATGTGGTAATATTTTCTAACATTTTTGGGTTCCAATACGTGACGACGTAAATCTATTTTCCATATTAAAAAAAAGGTACGGCTGGAGTATGGAGGATTTCAGCACTCAACGAAGCCGGAGGATGGAGATCCCGGACTACGGTGGAGGACATGGACTTGGCTGTCCGTGCTACTCTCAAAGGCTGGAAGTTTGTATATGTTGGTGATGTCAAGGTACTTCTACACGGCTATTACTAATATGGTAATCTCAACTCGATTATTAAACCGGCCTACATCATGTCAAAGTGCGAGTTTAACTATTAACGCTTGATGAGTAGAATAGTACTGAATCTTACGTTCTTTCTAAAAGGTCCGTGGTGGTTCAAACTTCACCACTTGAGAATAGAAAAAAATTTTGTTTGAGAGAGAAACAAAAGTCAAATTCCTCTAAAATACCAAAAATTTAGACCAATAAACTAAAGTAAAAAACATAAGAAAAATTGTGGTTTTAACTTAATCAACATAGAAATGGAACCTGAATTAGTCTAATTCGTTTTATTAATCTACTATCGAAAGGGAATTCGTTTCACTAAATGAATTCAATTATTTTTTTCCCTCTATTTTTTAGGTGAAAAATGAGTTACCAAGTACCTACGCAACGATATAAAACAGCAATACAGATGGTCCTGTGGGCCTGCCAATCTCTTCAGGAAAATGGCAATAGAAATCGTAAAAGCCAAGGTTAGTGCAATTAACACTGTATCTGTTGGTTCACAATCGTACCATCTTTATGTATAAAAAATCGAGCATCCAACAATTTTCTACTTGACTTATTGAAAAAATCTCCAAATTATAAATGATTATTGTTTCCCCCATTTCTTTTTTCAATTTTTTTGTTCCATTAATTTCATCTATAACTAACTTATTCTTTCATTTTCATCATATGCAGAAAGTTTCGGTGTCGAAGAAATTCTATTTGATCTACAGCTTCTTCTTCGTCAGGAAAATCGTAGCCCAGACGGTCACATTCCTGCTCTTCAGTGTGATTCTACCGGCAACCGTTTTCCTTCCTGAAGTACAAGTTCCCAAGTGGGGATCTGTCTATATTCCTTGCTCCATTGCTCTTCTAAATTCTCTCGGAACTCCCAGGTCTCGAATCTCGAAATACTGTCATTATCTTATGATCATCATAAATTTATTAATAATATAATTCCGTCACATCTCTTAATTGATTTTGTAGGTCCTTGCATTTAATGATTTTGTGGATTCCATTCGAGACTGTAATGTCACTACACCGGACCAAAGCAACGTTCATGGGCCTGCTGGAGACAGGGAGTGTGGATGAATGGGTTGTCACTGAGAAACTCGGAGATTCCCTCAAAATTAAATCCCCGAAAGATGCTAAAAAGATTATGCTTCGTACTGGAGAAAGGTAAACTTATTAATTTTGGATGTATAAATTTTATATTTTAGATCAAACATTACTATACCGATTCATCAAAGTTCGACTTAGTTGTAACTTTTGAAAATTGAATAATTTGTACTAATAAATATTGAATCAACTTAAAATAATTCACTCACATTATTAATTTTTGAATATATAATTAAGCCTAGGTACCTTATGTATACTCTAAATCAAATTAAGACTACAAATGATAATTAGTGCAGCAGTATAAAGTGCATATTATTTTATGGAAGTACAATGTTCAAATCCTAACAAATAATTATTTTGTGATAACAATTTAATTTTTCAAAAGAATGAAATTAAGACTCTTTGAATCTATTATGAAAGAGAGATTGATTTTAGCTATTTAGGTATAACAATAGTAGAACTTCTAAGGAAGGTTTAAACCCATTTTGTTTTGATGTCAAATAAAGTGCGTGGGATAATTCTCATTATAAAAATATATAAAATAAACTTAAAAATATATAATAAATCTCTGGTATTGTTATATTGTACCTTGTCATTGGTAATTTTCTTAAGGTTTTTTTATGGGTGTAATTACGGAAACCAAATAAAATAATGTTCAAAATACTCTTAAGTCACTGATATTATTCAAGATATACCTGTGGATCCCTACTAAAAATATTGGTATCCGTTGTTGATGGTATTAAACAGAATTCATCTACTGGAACTAGGATTTGGAGCTTATCTTTTATTTTGTGGATGCTATGACCTTGCATTTGGGAAGAACAGCTACTACTTCATGTTCCTATTCTTCCAATCAATTGCCTTCTTCATCACTGGGATTGGTTACGTGGGCACATTTGCTCCTAATTATCAGCAGGCCAGCGTGCCCCATTGTTGATGTTGGCTATTCAATTTTCTATTCCATGTAATCCATCTGTTATCATATTTAGGAAAAACTATTGAATCAATCTACTACATGAAAGTCAAGTGTTCTCATGAAATCAACATACAGAGTGAGCAAATTTGATTTCGCTGTACATAACTTAAAGATAGGAAGATCTATCTTGGCGAATTCGAGGTCTTATTGCGAAAAAAAAAACATACGGTTGCCAGTGAGTTAGCACTAAAAATCTTCGTAATGCTCTGAGCTTTGTTTTAGAAAAAATGTTTCGACATTTTAACAGGGAACTAAAGTTAGCCGGGTTAATAAAATTCAAAAAATGGTTCAAATGCAAATAAATATTTTAAATCAACTAGTGCACAATGAATTGGTTATCTAGATTTAACAAAAAGATGGAAACAAAATTGTTTATTGAGTTTTGTTACATAAAATATTATTTAGATTTTTCTATTTATAATGATAGACTTTACAACAAAATTAGGAAATACTTATAGTTATCGATATTTTAAAAAGGTAGACTCTTGCTGATTGAACCGACAGAACTAATCATATCAGGACCCAAAAAGCAGAGCGGGTAGTTCTATAAATCTTTTTTTCAACATTGCGATTAAGGCCACATGGAATTTGCAGCACGAGCACGACTTTCCCTGCGAACGACCGGTTAATTACAAGACAGACTAATCAGTAATGAGTAATGACAAATACAAACTGGCAAATAATTACAACTCGACAAAAATTAATGACAAGAACAAGGTGACCAATTAACAATAAGAGACCATAAATAATAAATTATGAGAGTTATTTTAATTTAATTATATTTAAAATTTGAGTTATCAATAATATTAAATACTTATTAAATTTTATTGAAATGATATTAAAAATACTAAAATTGAATCTCCCTTTTCATTTAACTAGAACTTTAACGCTCGTGTATATCATAAATTAAGCCCACGCCCATGACAAGCATCTATCGCCAGGACGAGCAATTGTTGTTCTTTTTTTATAAGTTGATATATAAATATTAACGGGGAGCCCCTTAGGGGAACCCCGCGCCACCAAGTAAGTACAAACACCTAATGACATTTTAATTATAATAGATAGAAGGTGATGAGCAATTGCTATCCTACATGATGATTGATACTTTCCAAAATTAATATCCAATTCACAATTTAATTAATCAATTTAGTGAGCAAAATACCAAATATAAAAACCACTAACAAAAGAACCAAATTATACATTTAATTAGAACTTGATGCTTCCGTTAAGCAACTAAGTCCACGACGAGCAATAGTTGTCCTCGAATACTTTATATGGATATATGTTTCTTTTAGAAGAGCTAGTTGAACTAAACAATTTACGATCAAGTCGGACATTTTTGTTAGTCCACTTTGGTTCTTTATAAGTAGCCAAAAATAATTCGATTGTTGCTAAAAATGGAGATGACCATATTACTCTTGGCTTCTCTAGCGGCTGTTGCTTCTTATATTGGTGTAATTGCAATTCTGAAGAGAATAAATGAGTGGTATTACGTGAGCACTTTAGGTCCCAAAAAACACTTGCTCCCTCCCGGCGACATGGGCTGGCCAATTTTAGGCAACTCGCTCTCCTTCCTCAAAGCCTTTACCTCCACTAATCCGGATTCCATCTTCGACCACTTGCTTTGCGGGTCTCTCTCGACATTCTAACATAATATCAGAGTGCGATTAATTTCATACAATGTTTCATTTTTTTTCATATTTTTTTTATTCAGATTCGGACAAAGCTCAGGCATGTACAAGACTCACTTACTAGGAAAGCCCACGATCATAATCTGCGAGCCTGAAGCATGCAGGCAATCGTTATCCGACAGTGATCGACTCGCACGTGGGTACCCGAGTTCCTCCAAGGGACTGGTCGGAAAGAGAGGGTTTCATGGAATCTCCGAAACCGAACACGTCAAGATCCGTCGACTGATCAAAGCTCCAATGAGCGGCCATGAAGCACTGTCCTCGTATATTCCTTATCTCGAGGACGTCGTGGTTAAGTCGTTGGAGGAATGGGCGAGCCGGGACGAGCCCATCGAGTTCGCAACAGAGGTTCAAAAGTTGTTCTTTAGGGTTATTGCTCAAATCTTCTTGGGCTCCAGCGATCAATCTGTTCTTGGCCTCGTTGAGGATTTGTATACTGAAGTCTTTCGTGGCTTCTTCGTCCTTCCCGTCAACTTCCCAGGTTTCACATTCCACCAGTCAATGAAGGTACCAATGAATAAATTTAAAAAAAAAATTGTAGTTCAAACGATACTTTTATGAAGAAACTACGAGATTGGATGAATCGGCCATTTCACATAATTGGACCGCCGATCTATATTCAATACAAAATTTCTTATCTTTTATATTGTTGAGTGTTTGAATGATTAAATTATGATTTTGATAGTTACAAATGATTAAGTACACCATAAAATTAGAGAGCCTGAAAATTATTTGACGTTTTAATATTGCATCTAATTATTTAATAAAAAATTAAAATAAAACATGGTCCAATCAATAGTTCAATTGGTGAGATGAAAAACAAATATATGAATTGTCTCTATGTCTATTTTTAAAAATATTGCTCATATTACAATCAGTTCAAATTTAAATGTAATTTTTGATGAGCAAAAATATCTAAGTAAATTTTTTTTTATCCAGGCAAGCAAAAAGTTATTAAAGATCATCCTTGACGTGGTGACGGAAAGAAAGACAGCAAAAATACATGATCAAAACAAATGCCTCATTGATTTGCTATTAGATGAAGAGGACAAAGAAGGTACGAAATTTGATGATGAATATGTGGCTGAGCTAATTCTAGCATGCTTAATAGCTGGGCATGATACTTCGTACACTATTGCAACCTGGAATACGATCAATTTATATAAACATCCAGAAGTTTTGCAGATGGCTAAGGTGCGTGAATAATAATTATTTTTCCTTTTATTATAATTTTGGATGACTTCTATTGAAAATTTCAAAAAAAGTAAATTATATTCTATTTATAATTGGCTTTTTATAAGTAAACTGATATTATTAAATTTAATGGTTATCTGGGCAGCTACCTGTGCCAGCTGAAAATAGTAAAATTAGGTAATTCCAGAATTGTGTTTATGTCTACGTTATACGATATTGAATATGTATACGCATTATGCGGTGCTCTTTCCATGTTATGATTTATTCCACTGGATTTTAAGACAGTTGGATTTTAGGGAGATTATGACTATTATTTGATATCTTTCTTTCAAGAAGAGTCAACATTTTATATTTTTCTTTGCATGTTTGTGGATTAAGTTGAACATTTTTAACTAGCTCAATAATTGTTCAGTTAGATAAGTTCAATTGGATTTTTGATAAAATTTGTACCTTTCTGATAAAAGCTGAACAAAAAGCATTCAACACAAAATATTGATGACATCCCTTTTGAACAGCATGAATATACTCCTCATACTCGGATATCCAAATTATGTGCAAAGTTTTACGAACATTTTTTTTATCAGGAGGAACAAGAAAGAATTTTGAATAACAGATCATCCACCCAAAAAGGATTGAGCTACAAGGAAATTAAAGAGATGCATTATCTTCGAAAGGTGAGCTCACTTTTTCAAACAAAATTAATGATGTACGTCAATAAAAATTGATGGTTTGTATGAAATGATGAGTAAAAAACTCATGTGAGTAATTTAATGAATGTCAAATTTATGTTCGTAACATAAAATCACATAGTAGTAATGCGACCTTTAACACTGTCTTGTAATGAGACTTGTATCATGCTAGCTAATGTTTACGACGCACATTTAATGCAGGTATTCGACGAAACATTGCGTTTAAGCGTCCGATTTCTTTTTTTCCGCGTAGCCAAAGAGGATGTTGAACTCAATGGTTAGTCAATTAAATACCCTATGGTGCATTTTTTTTTTTTGTCATATTTGCAACCTCTTTGTCTTTTCCTGAACGATTCAATATGAAATTTATCTCTATATTCTCAATTTGAAGGTTATCATATCCCGAAAGGTTGGAAAGTTTGTCTCTCAAGCAAAGCGGTACACATGAACCCCCAAATTCATGTTGACCCAAAAAGCTTTAATCCTTCGAGATGGGATGTAAGCTTTACATTATTGACCCATTATTCGCTTTTCATTTTGTTTTAAATATGATGAAGCATTATTAGGATGCAAAAATAATAGTTAATGAAGTTTTATTGACTTGTTAATTTCTTATTTCAGGAAAACCAAGCCAAATTAGGAGGTCTTATTGGGTTTGGAAGGGGATCGATGATCTGCCCCGGAGCTGACATAGCCAAGATTCTGAATCTCACTCTTCTTCACCATATTATCCTCAATTATAAGTGAGCTCAATACTTTTTGAAATAATTATTTCTCCCAGACATAAACAATAAACAATCGGATTTAGCAGCTTAATTATCTTGTCTCGTTGCATAATGTTCTCATTTAAAAAATAATTCCATCGGATATTCTGACGTGGCTAATTTAGATTTTGAGATTTGTCACCTATGATGGTATTATTCTTTAAATATAAGTCTGACTGATATATTCCCAATTTATTTTCTTGTCTCATACAGATTCGAGCAGCTTAATCCAACGTGCGAATGCAACTATTTCCCACTTCCAATGCCCAAAGACAAGTGTCTCGCCAAGATTGAAAAAATACTGTACTCCGAAGGAATGAACAACAATAAACATTAGTTCGGTTACATTAGTGTGTATTCATGTCGTTCTTATTTTTTGTACGAAATGTTTGTTGCAAGTGTAAGAAAATCTGCATCGGACATTGACCATCCTTGTAAGAAAAGATCTCAAAGCACTAAATCTGGCAGTTCAGTAACTTTGATTCAGAATGTTGATAACGTTGGACGAGGAGAAAGAAAAAAATTATTGTGTTTTTCCATTAAGGAAGCTCCAGTAGTTGCCGGTTATAGGACCCCGACCGGTGGACCAAGATGGGTTGCCAAGAGCGAAATGGAGCTGACTCTCAAGAATACGGGCCGGATTAACAAGGCCCAGATATAACAAGCCCAACAAAGGCAAGTTGGCCGACCGAGGAGGATACACGATCAGGACTCAGGAGAAGATACATGGGCCGGATTAACAAGGCCCAGATACAACAGTCCCAACAAAGGCAAGTAGAAATATGTATCCATTCGCCAAAACGAAAACTTTGAGCATTGCACTGTTACTAACACCAATAGGGACAATCGCAAAGATTGTGAAAGGATATTTAGTTGAGTGGTACAATACGTATAAATTCAAGGTAGTTCATAATTTAAACTCTATTAATTATTTTAAAAAAATACATTTTAAAAAGGTCCTACAATTTGGAGAGGCCATTCTTGAAAATATTACTCCATTTGGAAATTAACCTTAAGTATATACAATAATCTTTTTTTCATAAAGCTATGAATGGAAACAACTGTCTCAACTTATTACAAAAACAATAGCAACAAACTAGGAGTAACAAAGATACATATATAATATTAAAATACAATACACTACAATCTTATACTTCTATTAATTACCTTCCATTAACTTCATCACTTAAAAAGAGTTTTCAAATGGTCTGGAGCCCACGGTTGATCTTCCCATCGTATGATACTTATGTGAGAGTGTTATGCACTCACCAATTCCGAAAAAAAAATATGATACTTATGTGAACTTTTCATTATATTTAAAAAAAATACAGTTGGACATCTAAGATTGTAAAATCTTATCAAATTGACTTATGGAAACTAAAGCGACGCAGAGAATACTTGCGAGGAGATTTTTTTAGTAAATGACAAGTTTGTAATTTAGATTGAGTCATTAGTGACTGATCACTTAATTTATGAGATATCAGAAGCCAGTACTAACTTGTTCCGATAATTAATTTTTACAAACATCAGATACCGACAACGATTTTATTCAATTTATTTTTGGACCTTTATGCTTTGAAAATGTAACGGGAATAACTATAAAAAAAAAAAAAGATACCCAATAGAATGAAATAAGGGCAACGGGAATAACTTCTCTTTCTGGAAAGACTACTGGATTTGCGATGAACCACTAATGATTCGCTTTCCTGGCCTCTTTTTTGGTATCAACTCAGCAAGCATGTTCATTGGGAGAATGTGGAATCTGGAATGGATCAAATTTAAAACTCGAATGTATTTAGAGAGACCCGTACAGACTTCTTTCGGCAATCTTTCACTGGCTGCGATTTGCACTGGGAAAATTTCACATAAGGTGGAGTGCTTCTTGTGGATTATGCTATAAAATTGGCTCTGGACTAAAGATAACTTGATCAAGCGTAATATATTCCAAGCTTGGGATTGTTTATGGCCGTTGTGCAGGACTTTTGATGAAACCACGAACCATATTTTCGTGCGTTGTCTATTTATGCAAAGAGGGGACTCGGAGGTAGAAATGCTCACTCCTTTATACCGATATGGATGGGCTTGGTCGGAGGAGACATGATCGGGAAGGAATGATACGCTATTTATGCGATAACTATGTGGGACATTTGGCTCTCTCGTTATCACATTCACATGATTTTTCAGGAAAAATGAAGAAACCATGAACTTATTATTCATATTATCATCCTACAAGTTTAAGAATACATAAAGTGATCGAACTTATAGGTCGATCGATCAAAATTTAATTCACTCTTTAATAAGATAAATTAGAAGTGAATTCTTTTTGTTTTGTCCGATGTGTGGTTGTTTTGTTTTCTCTTGTACTTTGTATATCCTTTACTATTTCTAATACAACTTCTTCTTATAAAAAAGCATCATTCAACCTTATCATTTATCAAATTGACAAGTCAACTCTCTCAACATAGATTATTATTTTTCTTTGGTAAAAACGAATTGCATTATTTTTAAGTATATGCTGAATTATTTCTACTTGAAAATGAGACAACATAGTATTTTTTTTAAATGCCACAAACTGTAGAACATTAAAAACACACACACATACACACATCATCATCACTTAAGGTCAACCATTGTTCGTCATGGACCTAGATTCTCGGATGGGCATGGAGAGCGATCCCAATAGTTAGTGGACTGTCCTACCTTTTAAATATTGGGATTCATCGTTTGTTCTTATTGGTCTATTTGTTATTGAGATTCATGGCGTCAAGAACACTAAAAAAAAATCATCAATTGACTTTAAGACAAATTCTTTTTAACTAACGTTGCTCTCTCTATATAGATTATTATTTTAAGACTACGTAGGCGATGTGCTGACAAACTAAATAATATAGTAACGTACGAACTTAATTGACTGCCGTCAATACAAAACGGGGGAGGATAAATTATTCTTGGGTCCTCACGTTTGCAAAAAATTTCTTCCAAGGTCCTTGATAACAAAATAATTAAGAGTAAAATAGCTACAAAGCCCTTATGTTTGAAAAAAATGGTTTGATCATTGCAATCTAATATCGTTTAGTATTTGATATTTCCATGAATTAAGTGACTAAATCCTGAATCTGAAGATATTATCTAAATTGACTAAACTCCATAAAACTTGTCATTTCTTAGGATTTTCGAGTCTATATTCTGTATTATTGTTCTTTGAAGGACTCATCTTTCTTTTCAACGATTTCAGTTATATTCTTTATTGCAAAATTTATTGACATCGAAAAAGTGTGTTTCAGACGGAGAAAAAGAATTCTATGTATTTTGATTATTAGGTAATCAACTGATTAGTAAAGGTAAATGATATATATTTCATATTCCCTAATTCAAATATGATCATTCTTGCAAGTTTGACTTGTAGACAATATGTAGCTTTCAAATGAAGCCTGGCTGGTCAGGACCGGCTTCGTTAGACTCGGAGATGCAAACGGCTAGGCTTGTATTTGGGTAGGGCTGGGTTGGATGGTTAATCAAAAGGTAAGAAGATTAATTTAGGGGATCACTTCACTCTCAAAAACGAACAAAGAAGGCGAACCGAAAATTTTTAATTGTCCGGTTCACCAAGTTCGGTAATTATTAGTATATGAAAAGAGAAAAATTTAGAAGCATATTAGTTTAACAAGTCGGTCAAAGCGAGGCACTCGTACAACTTCAGCTGTAAGCAATTAGGTAAAGGATGGTAATTTTAGTTTTGAAGGTAAGTATATTAAGTTATATTTTTATTTTTTGTTAGTTTTGATGTTTATAATTTTGTTTGTCAGTTACATCTTGTTAATTGTTATGTTTTGTCGTCCAATATTTCTGTTGTTGGCAAATCAATTCACCCGAATATATTCGACTAGATAGTCCGACCAAATTTTGTGTTACCAAACTTCTCCTTCTGATTTTTAATAAAAGAAATGGACAGACATTAATCTTGTTTAACACCAATGATCCGCAATTTTAAAACATTGGATGCTTATCTATTAACTGTGTTGAGACCTTTTTAATTAGTTAGCAGTTAGGTTATGTTACGTATATACAATAAAGCCCAAGCGAGTCCCATTCACCTAGATCCATGACGTGCAGTAGTTTACCCTATCTGATGATGCATATATTTTCCTGAAAAATGTTTGAGCTCGTATTTTGTTATAACAAAATTTTGACATCAATAAAGCTTTTCTTTCTATACGTTTTAGGTTTCTCTTGATGCAACTCTTGTATTTTCAACTTTTCTTTCAACAACTATGGTGTAATTTGTATTACTCCCCTTTAACAAAATATATTATGTTTCAAGTATAGGAACTGATTGAAACAAATAACTATATTAGTAATTACAGGCTAAGATTTATACAAAAATAAACGATCGTGGCCATGAGTATCTTTTACCCGAGAAGGGATTGGCATTTAGAGTAATCCGTTTTTATCCCAAAACTTGGAGAGCAGTAAGACATGTTCGTCAAAATCTAGCTGGAAACATAGTTTCGGAAATTTTAGATTAAAATAATTAAATTAATATTTTATTTCTTACAGATAGTAAACTTACCTAAAGAATTAAAAGTACCATTTGCACTTAATCTCAACTAAGTAAGAATATGTTTTAAAAAACATAAATAATGAATATGTCATATTAAATTTCAAATATTATTAATTTTAATTTAATTAAAAAATCTCAAGGTTAACGTAAATAAACTTCGAGGCACATTTCTTTCTTTTGTGACATTGAGCCTTTTTTTTTCCTCCGGCCCAACTTCCAACACGTTTATAAAAAATCGGACTGGGTTTCAGTAAGCAAAACATTTGAATTTAGAACCACATTGTAGTGTGCCAAGATACTAAATCACAAAAAATTGAGGTGGATTTTTATCTTAAAGTTCTTGAGTAGGTAAAATATTCTTAAATAAGTCTAATAATCCACAAAAATAAGTTGATTCTTTTTATAAGTAAATTTATATTACTCCTTCAAAAACTCCAAAGAAATTACATAGATGATTACAAATCAAAGGAGCTAGATACAAATTTATCAAAGTAACCAACTTGATAATAAATCCACCAAAGAGCAAACAATTTCTTAAACAACTTGGAAAAGTACCCACCAAAGAACTGTTAACTCCTATATAATTGGGAAAAAACCATTACACCAGAGAGATCCCTCGTGCTCACCTTGCTATATTTTCGAGGTCATGGAGGATTGAAAGACTAATTTTGTTCTAAACTATGAATAGTCTCCTTAATCGTTTGGATAATATGTGCAATATCCTCTTCCCATGAAATGCCTGCAACGATCGCGAGTCATCAAGTCTTGGCGGTAAATTTTTTATTGAAGAGCTTCATGTGTTGACTCCAACCAAACTATATATAAGTGACGAGAGACTTTGCTCCAAGGTAGGCTGCTTAGGAGACTTGATTTTTAATTTTTGTACCAGAAATTCATAAGAACATCTACTTTTTCTGAGAACTTATTCACAGGACAGCTTATTCGAACAGAGTAGTCTGGATCAAATTGCCCTTACGGGACTAGGAGGCTACAAACAAATACTAATACTAATGATGATTATAATTTGTGAATTCGAATTTTTTTTATAACCAACATAGACAAAATGAGGCCGCATGGTGTTTTTTTTTTAAAAAAATGCTACAAACTATACATATTAAATAATGTTTTTGAAAAACGTATATGCATCATCACTTAAGGTCAACCATTGTTTGTCATGGACCCGGATAGTTGGTGGACTGTCTACCTTTTAAATATCGGGATTCGTCGTTTGCTCCTCACTTGGTCTATAATTAGCACGTATAATTAGTGGCGAGACAGATATGGTAATTTGATACAAGTATACATTTAATTAGAAATTTGACGACTTCGTGCATATAATCAATTAAGCTTGCGCCACGACAAACAACTAGGTCAACGACTAGCAATAGGTGTCCTCGGATACTTGATATGGAAATATGTTTGATTTCACAACAGCTAGTTGCACTGAAATATTTACGATCAAGTCGGGTATTTTTCAGTCTACATTGGCTCTATATAAGGAGCCAGAGCTAAATCGATGGTTAAGAAAAATGGAGATCGCCATAGTATTGTTGGCTTCTCTAGCGGGCGTTGCCTCTTATATTGGTGCAGTTGCAATTCTAAAGAGAATAAATGAGTGGTATTATGTGTGCACTTTGGGTCCCAAAAAGCACTTGCTCCCTCCCGGCGACATGGGCTGGCCAATTTTAGGCAACTCACTCTCCCTTTTCAAAGCCTTTGCCTCAACTGATGTAGATTCCGCCTACGACCATTTGCTTTGCGGGTCTCTCTCGATATTTCTAAAATAATATCAGAGCGTTTTAATTTTGTACGCTGTCTTAGTCTTCACTTTCTTATCTTTTTCGATTTAGATTGGGAAAAGACACAGGCATGTACAAGACTCACTTACTAGGATGGCCGACGATCATAATCTGTGAACCTGAAGCATGCAGGCAATCGCTATCCGACAGTGATCGACTCGAACGTCGGTACCCGAGCGCTAGGGGACTGATGGGAAAGAGAGGGTTTCATGGAATTTCCGAAACCGAACATGTCAAGATCCGTCGACTGATCAAAGCTCCGATGAGTGGCCAGGAAGCACTGTCCTCGTATCTTCCTTACGCCGAGGACGTGGTGGTTAGGTCGTTGGAGGAATGGGCGAGCCGGGACGAGCCCATCGAGTTCGCAACAGAGGTTCAAAAGTTGTTCTTTAGGATTATTGCCCAAATCTCTTGGGCTCGAGCGATCACACTGTTCTTGGCTCCGTTGAGGAATTATATACCGAACTCTTTCGTGGGTTCTAATTTGTCCTGCCCATCAACTTCCCCGGTTTCACATTCCACAAGTCAATGAAGGTAGGTACCAAAGAATAATTGTTTTAAAAGTTGTGGTTTAAACAATATTTGATCATTTTTATGCAAAAATTCAGAGTTTTTGGATCGTCCATTTGACATAATTGGAGTGTCGGTATATACTATATTGTCCAAAATTTACAATTTTTTTATTTTTCATTGAGTTTTGTTAGACTTTGAATGATTAAATTATGATTTTGATAGTCACAAATGATAAAAGTGATCTAAAAATTAGAGGATATTAAAATTGTTTGATGTTTTAATACAAAATTAAAAATATTATTAAAAATTGTTCCAACCAATAGTTCAACTAGTCAGATTGGTTAGATCAAAAACAGAAAAATGTGAATTGTCTCTGCGTCCATTAAGAAAAACATTGCTTGTATTACAATCAAATTCAAATTTAAAGTAGTGTTTGATGAACAATGTATCTAAGTAAGTTCTTTTATCAAGGCAAGCAAGAAGTTAATAAAGATCTTACGTGGTGTGGTGACGGAAAGAAAGACAGCAAAAATACATGATCAAAACAAATGCCTCATTGATTTGCTATTAGATGCAGAGGACGAAGATGGTACGAAATTTGATGATGAACATGTTGCAGGGCTAATTCTATCATGCTTAATAGCTGGGCATGATACTTCGTACACTATTGCAACATGGAATACCATCAATTTATACAAACTACCAGAAGCTTGGCAGATGGCTAAGGTGCCTGGATAATAATTCTTTTTATTTTTTTATTTTTGGATGACTAATAATTTAAATTGAACATTTAAAAAAGAGAGAGAGAGTTCTATTGATAATAGAATTTTTTATAAGTAAAATGATATTATTAAATTTAAATCTTATTTAGGCAGCTAATTGTGCCATCATGGGATAGTAAGATTCTGTAATGCCAGAACTGTATTTATGTTTAGGTTATAAGATATTGAATATGTATAAACGTTATGTCGTGCTCTTTTTTGTCATGATATTTCGTCACTGAATTTTATGACAGCAAGTCACCTATCTTTTTGTACAAAGGGAGAGTTTTTCTTCGCATATGCTTGTGGATTAAGTTGAACATGTTTAACTAGCTCAATAATTTTCTGTGGATTTTTGTTCAAATTTATACCTTTCGGAAAAAAGCTGAACAAAAAGCATTCAAGAGAAGCAATATTGATCACATCCTTATTGAACGGCATGAATTTACTCCTCATCCTGGGATAAGCAAATTACATGCAAATATTTATTGAACTTTATTTTATCAGGAGGAACAAGAGAGAATTTTGAATAACAGATCATCCACCCAGAAAGGATTGAGTTACAAGGAAATTAAAGAGATGCATTATCTTCGAAAGGTATGTTCTTCCTTATGGACAAAATTAATGATGTACGTCCATAAAAATTGACGGGAGGTGTGATATGATTTGCAAAATAACTCAAGTGAGTAAGTTAGTGAATATAAAATTTTTGACCATAACATAAAATCACAAAATAGTAATATGACTTTTAATACTTTAACATTGTCTTGTAAATAAATTTTTTCTAAAATGACAAAGACCATAAAAAAGTCTGTCTAAAGTAAAAGGTTCTAACATTTTAATGCAGGTGTTCGACGAAACATTACGTTTAAGCATCCGATTTCTATTTTTCCGAGTAGCCAAAGAGGATATTGACCTGAATGGTTAGTCAATTAATTACCCTATGGTGCATTGTTTTTGTTGTATTTGCAACTATATGCCTTTTCCTAAACTCGATTCAATATGAAATTTATCTCTATATTCTCAATTTCAAGGTTATCATATCCCGAAAGGTTGGAAAGTTTGTCTCTCAAGCAAAGCTGTGCACATGAACCCCCAAATTCATGTTGACCCAAAAAGCTTTAATCCTTCGAGATGGGATGTAAGCTATACATCATTGATCCTTTATTTTTTTTAAATACAATGAAGCATGAATACGATGCGAAAATAATTTTAAATAAAATTGTACTGAATTGTTAATTCCTAATTTCAGGAAAATCAAGCTAGATTAGAAGGTCTTATTGGGTTTGGAAGGGGATCGATGATGTGCCCCGGAGCTGACATAGCAAAGATTCTGAATCTCACTCTTCTCCACCATATTATCCTCAATTATAAGTGGCTCAATAATTTTTGAAATAATTATTTCTCATAGATATAAAAAATAGACAATCGGACTTAAGCTGGTTAAGTATCTTGTCTCGTTGCGTATTATTCTCATTTTAAAAATAATGCCATCTGATTTTCTGATGTGGCTAATTTGGATTTTGCGATTTGTTACCTAGGATGGTATTATTCTTTAAATATAAGTCTGATTGCATAATATTCTCAATTTATTTCCTTGTCTCACACAGATTCGAGCAGCTTAATCCAACGTGCGAATGTACCTATTTTCCACTTCCAATGCCCAAAGACAAGTGTCTCGCCAAGATTGAAAAAAAAAAACTGTAAGCCGAAGGAGTGAATAACAATAAATATTAATTATGGTCAAAACAATAAGCATTAATTGGGTTACATTAGTGTGTATTTATGTCGTTTTTATCCTTTGTACGAAATGTTTGTTGTAAGTGTAAGAAAATCCACGTCGGATATTGACTATCCTTGTAAGAAAATGTATTTTTTAAGGTATGAAAGCACTATATATAGTAGTTCAATATTGTTTTTTTTTTCATAATACTCTTTTATCTTCCAATCTTATTCTCGGGAAGCTCACACCCTCCTTCTCCGTGGGCGTGCCTCCTCAACGAGTTAAACGTGAAAAATATTAAGACAGAGGCGGATGCGGCTAGTGGTCGCTGGTCGACTAGTAGTCGCTAGGCAACCTATCAGCCCTTGAACATTCTGTTTTCGCCATAGCATGGGCTAGCCGCCACCTATTGATTGGTAGGTCCTTCACAAAACTGGTCCAGCACGCTTTGATCCGAACACTTTCTTAACTTGTATTACTTCTGAGTAGGACCTCCACCACTTCCTTTCTAGGTCGAGTCTCTGATAAGCACCGCTTCTATTTGCTGTTGTTGTTCTAAGCAAGTTGGAAAATATGGAAATTGGTTCTAACTTGCATGTATATTTGAGCTTCCCCTTATTTCATACCTGCGATTCTGAGGAAGAATCAGATGTTAATTTAGTTGTGACATGTCTGTGTTTACGTGTTGTACCATATTGTAAAAAATAGCTTAATTATCTGGTTTTGCTTTAACGACCATGTTCCATGCCCTTAAGACTTAGATAACACATAATTTGGATGACTACTCGTTTAGTTGTTCAAATTTTGGATTAAGTGAATCGTATCCGCAATAAAGTTTTCACTATTTATTTAATTAGTCGCAAAACTCGGACTCCAGTACTATTGGACTCTTTTAAAGGAATTGTTCTCATGTTAAGAAATTCAATATTTTAATATGAATCCAAGTTCTTTCTATTTAGACCGGTTGATAAGTAACGTGATTTGATGTATTGTAGTAACGGTAACTATAAACTAGAGTAAATTATAGTATAGTCTCCGTAGTTTTTTTCTTTTAAATGAACCTTTTCTGACAAATCAATGGATTAGTCAAAGTCAACCATTATCTTCCTAAAATACCCTTTTCCGAACTTCCAACTTCTTTCACGTCATCATCCCCGCACCACAATCCAGTGGTGTCGTATTTTCATTAGTGATCATTTTTTGATAACTCAATTTTTTTTATAGCTTTCATGTTTAAGTCATTTGATGCGTATACATAGCCACTGCCGATGTCAATTTATATAATGGAAAGAGTCAATACCTAATGATGTTGTTTTCTAATGTTATTAATTAGCGTGGAGACTAAATTATATTGGTTCGAGCTGTAAAATTTGAAGATTGTTTAAAATACACGTATGAAAAATATAATATTTGAATAATAGCTTTGTAAATATATATGACTCCGGACGAAAAATTAAAGAAGTTCGACTTGGATGATCAAAGTTCGTGCTATTGGCATATGTTACAATATTGACTCCACGATTTCGTAGATAAACGTTTGCTATGTACATGGACTTTTTTCACAGATTACTCAACTTTATCGGAGGAAATAAATATTACGCAAAAAAGAAGTTGCCCAGTTTTTTTTTTCTTCTAATAAGTCTACTTTGTGAGCAAAGAAAAGAAGAAAAAGTTAGATAAAAGTCTCTCACCCTAAACAAATTACAACTCCCTACTAACCCACATTCTTATAAGTTATAGCACTAGACTGTTTTCCCAACGTTTGGTCCCTCATATTTGAGTACTAACTTGTATGAGTCATATTTGAGCTTACCCTGATTTCACTCATTCGATTCTCAAGAACCAGATGTTGGTTTTGGTCGTGACATGGCTGTTTCTACCTGTTGTACCATATTGTGAAAATTAGTTTATAATTATCTGGTTTTCCCCAAGGAAAAAATGCTTTAAATGAAATATCCGCAAACCTGTGCTTTTTTTTATTATCAGGCAAGTCATTAAATCTGTACGGCTCAGAGTATAAAAACTCAGTCAGTGGAGGGCGAACAAAACAATGCCCGTTTTATAAAAGCAGCAAACAATTTGTACCTCACTTGCTTTCACCTAACTTGGTTGAAGAGATTAAGGCAACAAGATTCATTGGAAGCTGAACTACAAAATGAAATCCAAATCATTTATGTTATTTTCTCATTGTAGTTGTTTTTTTATTCTCATTAAATTCAGAATCCAGCTCTTTCAAACCAGAATTTGAAATACATTCAATTGGGTTGATTGTGCTTTATACTGGTTTTGTAGCATTTGCCATTTCATTTGTTGCTGTTCTTGTGTATTCGTGACCTTATAAAAAGTCGTAGAATTGAAATTCTAATGATACTATGATAGTGCAAGGATTTTTGGGCCAATTTGAGTGTCATGTTTTGGTGTCGTAATAAAAATGATCATGACACCTTGTAAATCTAATGTTCATAATAAATTAGATATGAAAATTCTAAATACAAACTATATAATTATAAAAAAAGGTGTAGGGACCATCACCAAAGAATAATACACTACCGTCCTCAAAAAGCTATTCCGAAAAGTCAAATTCTCTTATTTATTCTGTACTGAGGTTGACAAGGACAGGACTCGTGACAAAGTTGTGGACTTGATTGGCGAAGGAGTGAGAAGAAGAAGAAGAAGAAGAAAAAACTAATATTTATTAGTCTCCAAAAATTGACCGGTCCGAACGACACAAGGCAGGCGTAGCAATGAATTGTCGGAAGTTGTGATGGGGGCCACGGGAAGTTTCAAGAGCTGGGAGGAGAGCTACCAGCTGCAGCTGGCCCTCGCCCTCAGGCTCACTTCCCAGGCTGCTTCTGGTTGGACGGCGCCTGGTTCTTTTTCTGATTCCGCCGAGGCCGTGTCCCATCGTTTCTGGGTATGCCTGGTTTCGGTCTCTTTCGAAATGAATTCAACATGGTATCGGAGCGAGTTGATCTTCGTATGTATGCTCGGTAGCTAGTAGTGTTTGCTGTCTTGCATTGTTACATACTCATGTTGTTCTACTTGCAGGTGAATGGATGCCTGTCTTATTTAGACCGAATCCCCGACGGGTTCTATTTGATTCATGGAATGGATCCCTATACTTGGACCTTAAGTACTGATCACAGAGACACTAACATGATTCCATCTCTCGAATCTCTGGCATCTGTTAGCATTGACGCGTCGATGAATGTAGTGTCGATCGACAGATTCAGGGACCCGGGTTTGCAGGAAATTCGCATCAGGGTCATTAATCTCTCGAGCAGCCGTCTGACCGCAAGCGAGGCCATTAATCAGCTGGCAAGTCTAGTCTGTAACCTCATGGGGTGAGTTCCTTACTTGAAGTTGTTTGTAATGTTTTGCTATTACAAGATCTAAGCTGCACAATCTCTTGTTGTAGGGGTACAGCTACAAATGAAGAAGATAGCCTTTGCTACCGATGGGCAGATTGCACCGAGTTTCTCAAAAAGAGCTCGAACTCCATCGTGCTTCCGATCGGCAGCTTGCCTGTTGGGCTCTGCGTTCACCGCGCCTTATTGTTTAAAGTTAGTTTTCCTCTATGCTCTTCGCTTTCCTATGGCAAGCATGTTGGAAAATATCAAATGAACTACATTGTTTGTACAATTTCAGGTCTTAGCGGACTCAATCAGCTTACCTTGCAGAATTGCCAAAGGCTGCAAGTACTGTGGACAGGATATTGCTGCTTCTTGTATAGTGGAAGTCGATAAGGAGAGGTACGTGCCATCGGTATCTTGATTGCTTCTTTTGACTCTACTGGTTTACTTTCTGCACCTTTTTGAACCCGAAGGAAGAGAGGAGCCGACTTATGTCCCACAAATTTCAGGGAGTATGTGGTCGATCTGGTCGGGAATCCTGGAGCTTTAAGCAGGCCAGACTCATCATTGAATTCCACAACTTCAGTTTTAGTTTCTTCACCTCTGTCTCAGCCAAAGATGAAACCTGTCCAATCTGCTGAGGAGTGCAGGGCCTTTGCCAGATTATATTTCTCCGACCGCCAAGGACTTAGCCTTGGTTTTGATAATAATTCCCTAGGTGATCAAAATTTCAAGATCAGGACTAAACTTAAGGAGAAGAAACAGGACTTCAAAGCTACCTCAAGTAACATCCATGAAGCTCCACTAATGCTGCCACAAAAAGCTTCTGGAAATATCAACTGGACAGGAGAGTGGTTTGGTCGAGGTAAGATCCATCTGAAGCATATTCTAGGTAATTCTCCAAACTGAAGCGTTACCACTAAATGTTCTGGTATCTGCAGAAGAACAACATATGGCGATGAACAAACCAAGAAGCCCACCTTTCCTTGAAGAGGATGATGACCTTGATATCATGTGGTCGGAACTTACTCCGAAAGAGAAAATAGGAGCTGGTACTGTTTCTTGAGATACTATGGAACGTATTCTAGCCACAATTGCAATGCATGTTTGTTCATTTCTAGAAATAGCATATAAAACCTACTCGATGGCATGTTGTAGATGACGGCATTTTGGAAACTTCTTTCAGGTTCGTTTGGAGTCGTTCATCGTGCTGAATGGCGTGGCACGGTAAGCATTTGTTTCTCATCGTGAACTCGCTGTCTCTGTTTAATACAAAACAATATACTGTTTCGGTGCTAGGATGTTGCCGTAAAAGTTCTCACAGAACAAGACTTGCACGCAGAGCATTACAACGAGTTTTTGAGCGAGGTACCATAGAACAGTGCAAGCTTATGACTGTTAATCCACGGTCGAGTGCTCATAGAAATTCTTCTGTTACAGTCTCAGTTGAATATTACCCTTTTTCTGCTTTCAGATTGCAATTATGAAGCGTTTGCGACATCCAAACATTGTTCTTTTCATGGGTGCTGTTACTCAGCCACCAAAATTGTCCATAGTGACAGAATATCTATCCAAGTATAAACAGAGATCTCACAATTTCCTTAAGTTCCTTGCCCCTTGCTTGTTAAGTCGGATGGCCATTAATAGTAAACTATATTGCGGTCTATCTATGCACTTTACTCTGCAGTGGTAGCTTGTTCAAACTTCTTCACACTACTCATGCTGGACCACAACTGGACGAGATGTGTCGGTTGAACATGGCGTCTGATGTGGTATGTATATATGCTTCCAATAATCGGTAGGATAACCGTTACATCAACCTTTATATGTTCTTTATATATTGGTAACGATGCAATGCAAACCGATTTGTCACGTAGGCGAAAGGCATGAACTATCTTCACCAGCTGAGACCTCCAATTGTACATAGAGACCTCAAGACTCCAAATCTCTTAGTTGACTCTACATTCACTGTTAAGGTCAGTGTTCAGAACCCGCTGAACTAAATTCTACATGATATATGCATTCTCTTCCTACCGAAAAACTTTATGATTCTCTTATATGTCTGCTACTTTCCGTGTAGGTCTGTGATTTTGGTCTATCTCGTACAAAAAGAAAGACATATCTATCCTCGAGGACGGCTGCTGGGACGGTGAGCTTCAAGTCTATGCTTCGAACTTGTCGTATATGTGTCCTTAACTGCAATTATTTTCCGGGGTCTCACAGATTTTGTTTCTTTTCTTCGATATCCTTTAGCCCGAATGGATGGCACCAGAAGTACTTCGCAATGAGCAGTCAAATGAGAAGTCGGATGTTTACAGCTTCGGCGTGATACTATGGGAACTTATGACGTTGCAATTGCCTTGGAGGCACCTGAGTCAAGAACAGGTCAGTGATTCATGTTGTGATTCTAAGATTAAGTTGACCAACGATGATGCGAAAACATGCCAATGCGGCAGGTTTTGGAAACCCGAAATGCACATTGAGTAGAATTTTGCACTACGATGTTCCAGATTATTGGAGCTGTAGGTTTTGGAGATCAGAGGCTTGAGATTCCTGGAAACATTCATCCAGCAGTAGCTTCCTTGATTGACATCTGCTTGGCCAGGTTAGTGGAAAAATCTATTCTGAATTTTGTGCTTCACCAAAGCCCCTCAAACGAAGCCCATCGGAGCCATGGATATTTCAACTCTTGTTTACAAGCACCACCCTTGCACATCACGATTTATGTTTACTATGATTTTCATTGCATACAATCTCTTTTTTCATGGTTAAACCAACGCGAATCATTTTTTGTCGAATGCAGCGAGCCATCGATGCGGCCCTCCTTCGCCTTAATCGTCGATCTGCTGCAGAAACTATCAAACCAGGTCTCCGCCGCAGCCTGAGGTAACGAGAGTGACAATTCTCTAAGAACTCGAATCAAAAACTATATTATGGCATCTCGGTACTAATCAGTAATCAGTAGACTTTTCTGATTTTTCCCATTGTTTCTACGCAGCTTGAAGTTTCTTGGAGGATCTCCTAGTTCATGTCTCTTTCTCTCAGCCAATGTTGTAGTGTTTGTAGAGACCAGAGAGTTTGCCTGTCTGTTTATAGCTTGTGGCTCTGTAGATTGTCTATTGTTGTGCATTATCCAATTATTATTTGTAAATGTTTTGTGCTTTCTTAAATTAATCTATTATACTTAAATGCCAACAGTTTTTTAGATTAACCTGTGCTAGTGTTGTTCGAAATTAACAAGTTAATGAGATTTATTGAAAAATTAATATTCATAAATGTTACTAGATGACGATTTTATGGTGATACATAGTTTTTTTTTCCTTCTATTCTATAGATTTATTGAAAAATTAATAGTTTATGTAGGGGATTCTCTTGAGCCAATAAAAGTTTGGGTTCAAGATGAAAATGTATTCATCAATGACCAAAAACCCAATGGGACGTTGTTGTATTTGCCAATTTATTTTACATATTTTTTTTCTATCAAGTGACGGGCCATAAGTTTTTACAAAACAAAATTTCATTCAACAACAATAATTATATAAAAGATATAAATTCACAACATAATGGACCTGCCAACAATTCCAACCCACCTACCTTATTACAAATTATAGCCCAGCCCAACTCGGCCCAGAGGGGTTTCACCATTAGATCCCCAAACCTCTAAACTGAACAAAAGCCCTAAACCCTAGCTCTCCATCTAGTTAACCGCCGAATCTCCTCTCTCTCTCTCTCTCTCTCTCATCTCTTCGAAGCGAAAAAAATGGGGGCGAGGGAGAAGAAGTTGATGAAGAAGAATCTGAGCAAGGTTACTTCTTCGTCTCAGCTCTCGAAGAAGAAGAAAGAATCTCCCGATTTCCTGGTCCGTTTCTTCTCCCATCGCTCTCCTCAATTTTCCTCTTTGTTTCTGAGCTTTTATTTGGCGCTTATTGCTTTTTTCTGATAATTTTTGAAATAGCCGTTGGCTGGTGGGCCCGGGAAGAAGATACCGGACCAGCCGACCGGGAAGAGCACAGCCACTGTTCTTTACGTTGGTCGGATACCTCATGGCTTCTACGAGACGGAAATGGAGAGTATGTGCTTTTGAACGCTCTAGGGTTTGTGATTTGTCCTTTTTCGGGCGAATTGGATTTTGATATCGGATTCTTTTGATGGACGCAGATTACTTTTCTCAGTTTGGTAAGATTAAACGATTGAGGATCGCGAGGAATAAGAAGGTAACCATCTTTGATCTTTTAGGTATTTATTTTTTGATCATTATATAGATGTTCGTGTTCGTGATTATTCGGAATGTGTTGTTTGGTTGACGGGCTCTATAATCCCTAACTTTTAAAAGGAATTACTGATAATTATGAAATTGTGTGTTTTGCAGACTGGGAAATCCAAGCATTATGGCTTTATTGAATTCGAGAACCCGGAGGTTCTATTTTATACATTGAAATTATTCATATTGCTGTTTGATTTATCTTGTTTAGTTTGGTGTTAACTCGATGGTTTCTTGTCTGAAATTGCAGGTGGCAGAAGTTGTGGCCGATTGTATGCATAACTATTTGTTGTTCGAGCATCTTCTCCAAGTTTATCTTATTCCAACAGAGGATGTTCATCCCAGACTGTAAGTTACTTGTATTGTGCAAATTGTCACCAGCCATGGGAATTTGTGTCTTGTGTAAACAGTACATACATATAGTTTCTGTAGGATCCCAGTCGTAGGCATCATCTTAGTTTTCCATGGAACTCCACTTACTTACAAATGTACAATTTGTCTTTACAAAGTATTCTGAATGTTAATGAATCATGGATTGTATTTGGTCTGATGCACTGATGGAACACTTGGTGATTTAATTATTAGTTGCTTTTGAAGGCTTTAGGACTGGTAATATTAGGTGTCTTAGCTGTGAAGAATTGTGGTCCTCATGTGGTTTTTGTATCACTGTTGATGGTCCTCGTTTATCATGCTCTCATATTCCTTTCGATGGATATGTGCAGGTGGCAAGGTCATAATCGTCGGTTCAAACCACATAACTGGGTTCAAATTGAACAAAAACGGCAGAATAAGGTACGCGGTCATTGTTGAAAGTAAAGAATCTAGATGTTTTTATTTGCTACTTAAATTAAAAGAAATTGGTTTTTTCTTTTTTGCATTTGTTTTGTTTTAGTACAGTGATTTACTTTTTCTGCACATGTAATCAGTTTAGGAAGATGCTTTTACTATCTGATTAGCTGGGTAGTAAAACGAAGATTTAGTCAAGTATGCAATTTAGTTTCAGTATGTTATCTGGGTGAATCTGGTTTATTCCAGTTGATCAATTGGTCCTTTTTTGATTTCATATGCTACAGCATTGTTAAGTATTAGATAACCAAAGAGCTAAAAGGTCTGCTGTGTTTTCAGGAAAGAACACTTGATGGACAGCGGAAATTGGCGGAAAAGATCTTAAAGAGAGATCAGAAACGAAGGAAAAGGATAGAGGCTGCTGGTCTTGATTATGAATGCCCACAAGTTGTAAGTTGCTATCCTATATTTTTTTCTACGAGGACACAAAGATGAATGCCAAATGGATCATTCAAGTAGGAAGCATTCTGATCCCCGCTCTTAAATGTTTAGTGACCACTTTATGAAAAAAAGTCCATTTACATTGTTTTTGCCTAGCTCAGTTTTAGTTTTATATTTGCAAGTATCACAAGGTATAAAAGAAACAAACTCGTAGTGTAGTTCTTGACCACTGGGATATCACTATAATATGAATAGGAATGACGCTTTTATTTGTGTGATAAACCTCTTTCTTGTGGCATTACCGCACGGGAGGCTGTCTAAGTTTCGGCGAATCAACGTCTTATGCATCATCTTTTGCTTGGTATTGTCAGGTGGGTGACATTCAGCCTGCACCTAAAAGAATCAAGTTCAGTGAAGATTAAGCGCCTGTATCCAGCTGTGGACAATTCAAATCGGAAATGACAAAGGTGCTGGCTGCATTCCAATCCGTAGTTTGTCATGCAGATTGGAGCCGAAACCTAATGGGGCTTTGTCAACCATGTTTGTGTTAAATAGCAGCCTTTTCGGCCCGAGATTAGTTTGTATCTGCTGAACTTTTCCTTTGTTTTTATATGCTGTGAAGCTAGTAAACGGCGTACCTGGTCTTATCTAATCGCAAAGAAGATTTTATTGGAAGTTACAGTGAATTCATTTACATGTTATTTGTGTTTCCTGCGCTATATATCTGTATTGTAGCTGTATTGTAGCTTGAACCAGTTCACACACAAATATCCAACCGTTTCCTGTACTCTCAACAACGAGACCAAAACCATAAATTCCCATCATCTGAATGAAATTCCTAAATTATTGCATCAACAAATAGTCACGTTTCGATAGTAAAAAACAATTATAATTTCAGAACTAAAGAAGTGTTATAATCTTATAATGATGATACAATTCTGTTACGAACAGCTAGTGTGCAAGAGAGAAACTACCGGTCGTTCGAGTGAGAGAAGACGGTTAAGTCATGTACAGACGACAAGTCGTTGGTAGAAACGGGAAGAATTAAGGGGAAATAGGATCCAATTACAGTTAAAGGCGGTTATGCGTAGTTTCATATAAAATACTTGTATTTTTACTATTGTAACCATCTCAGTACAATTGACAATTCTCAATAATACATTTTCCTTTCTCTCTCTCGTTCTTCCCTTTCTGGAAATTCTCTTTTCTTCTATTCTATCTCTTATTTCCAATTTCTTCTCAAATCTCTTCCCAATTTCTATCAACCCTGAACCTAATTCAATTGGGTTCTTAACAAATTCACGGTGTAAAATTTTCCGAAGTCAAACGCGCTAATCCACTGCTATTGTTATTTACATATATCCAAAAGCTATTGTTATTTTGCCGAGCTATCTTCAGATATGAATCATTCAAGAATTTAATAACCTGAATTCTCTGAACTACATTTATATTTCAAATTTCACTAAGAGAATAATACTTTTTGAAAGAAGAATCAATATTACTCTACGCTCTTACAAATTATTTGATTAATTTGAAAAAAATGTAGTTTAGTTTAGCATGGACCTTCTCGTAAACACGCATTAAAGTGCTCAAAACCAAATGCCAGGGTAGGTGTCGGTCAATCCACAGGAGTCATGCAACGTTAAAGATGTACAATTGAACTGGGCCAAAGAATCATATAACGTGTTAGATTTACCGCTGTAGTCACTCTACTGGAGTCGGTCACATCAAACTTTATCAAATTTATTCTGATATCGTGTTAGATTGTGTGCGGAGTGGATAACCATATTCATGCAAATACAAAGTGAACCGGGTGGATCATCAGCGACGTCTGGGGTAAGCAATCAGACCTGATGATGTCTGACTTGTAGCAAGTAACTGTGCGTGTTTGTCGCAGACAAGAACAAGGGACGTCAGATTCTTTTCATCTTTATTGTATTCGTAAATTAAAACCTAATTGTAAATTTCTCAGCATGAGAATGGTCGACACCTTGGGGGTGGTTGTTGTGTCGGAAACGTGTGTATGTGTGTATGCGATTTTAATCGTCAAATCGCATACACAACGAATTAGAATTGTTGATCTAGTTGAAAAATTTGAGTCATTTAATGTATTTTGTACATGCTATTCAACAGTTACGAATCATGTGTACACGTACACACGACTTTTTTTTTTTAACTTACAACAACAAGTAACACAAAAATAAATTGTATGCCCGTCTTCTTGGAATTCCTGTGCTGCTTGGCTCTCACCTTTCAAGCGATAGGAAAATATGGCAAGTTCGCTTTATCATGCAACACGTACAATAAGCAGTTAGATCCACGGCTGAAAATATTTTCTACTTTAAACAAAGATTTACCGAGTGAGAAAGTCAGATATTCGTTAATAGTATTTTTACGCATTTTAAAGGTTTTAAATAATTTTAATTTGTATTAGTTGTTCAACAGAAACTTTAATAAAATCAGGTTAACTTAATAAACATATTTCAAGTTTGAGTTATTAGAGACGGAGCCAAAAAAAACTTGGGAATGTGGGCAATAAGAAATGTATAAATTTTTTTAAAATTAAATTTCAATTTGTTAGTTGATTAATTTATAAGTTAGATAAATTTTAAATTTTAGTAAGAATATATTACATTAAAAAATGTGTCCCCTTTCAAAACATTATCGGAATCCAACGTAGGATATCTTAGATGGCACATTTTAAAAGGGTGAAATTGCCTTTGATGTCTTCCCGGGAGGCCGGGACCTTGCTTCTCACAGCTATTTAATGAACACCAACCAAAGCTACAAGGAAGAACAAGTATGAGGAAAACTGGTCGGTCAAAGAATCAAACCTGGTGGTACTGTACACGTGTCATGAATTTGCAGGGTGTAACCCGGTGACATATTTTCTTCAAGCTTTGAAATTTGTCACATTCCTAGTCCAAATTGAATTAATTTCAAATCCACGTGCACTTTATTTCTACTTTTTAACTTCAAATTTATAGAAAATAATAATAATTCAGTTTTAAACTATAAATACAAATCATATAACATTTTATATAGTTTCTAGCATAATACAATTTTATCCGCATTCTGTAGCATGGACATATACTATATAATTTTCTTGTCGAATTATGTATAAATGTCCAATCAAAACAAAGGATAGAGTCGCTCAAGTGGCTGTGGCTCTCCTCTCTCTACTGGCAAAGAGTTAAAACACTTTGAAGCAGTGATGAAAAGTTGCGGGAGACTCGGATCATGTCTCCCCCATCGCCCCTAAAGCAAAAATAAATTTCGACAAATTAGAGTTTAATTCATGTGATAAAATAATTAAAACTTTGTAAAAATAACATTGCTTCAATTTTTATAAATAAAAATACGTGACAATTTACGATACTTGGCAAATATTCATGATAAGTATCTATCAAATTTGAAGAATAATTCATATCCAACAATATTAAATCTCCGTGAAGTAGTTTAGAAAAAAACAATCAAACCAAAAGCCTCCACTCATTAGCTAAAGCCATCCGTTCATCCTATATCCCACTATTCTCTAACCTCGAAACTAAAACACCTCTCTCTCTCTCTCACACACACATACATTCCCCGGAAGTTCAAACATGGGCGATCACGACCATTACGGGTTGCCGGAGCTCAGGCAACTCCTGGCCGGAAGGAGCGATTTTGAGGGTACCCAACAAGCCATATTTGACCCTTTCTTTGTCCAAACCAGAACCCTAGCTCCTCCTTCACCACCACTACCTCTTCATGAGCCAATTTCCCATTTTGACTCCTCTAATATTAACAGTATTTCGCAAATATACAGTAATATTAATTACCATTGCACCACTAATAATAATAATAATAATAATAATCTTGGGTTTGGGAGTAATAATTATAGTAGTAATAGTGATAGTAATGGAGGGTGTAATTCTTCTATTTCTAGTAGGTGGCCAAGGCAAGAGACTCTCACCCTCTTGGAGATCAGATCTAGGCTTGATCCCAGGTTCAAGGAGGCCAACCATAAAGGCCCGTTATGGAATGAGGTTTCTAGGTAACTACTACCAAACCCTTGTCTGTTACAGTACACAATGACTAAATTCAGAGTCGAGAATTCAAGCCTTAATTAACATTATCTTTGTTAGTTTTCATTTTATCTTTTGGTGGTTGCTGGATAGGTGGAAGCCCTATTTAGTTTCCATGAGTTCATCCATGTTCTATTTATATTTAGGGGCAGGCTTTTGGATTTGGTCTGAGTCTTTGCTTGTTCTTTTTTGGTGCCTGAAAATGACGGGACAAAGAAAATTTGCTCCTCAACTGCAAGAAAACACATCTTCTTTTAAGTGTTTCCGTTTCGTTTTCTCCTCGTTCAATAGTAGCTTTCTTCTTTTAGCAATAATCGATGATCAAATGATCCTTTAACCTTCGCCAGTTATATATTAGCCCATTGGATCGTGTACAAGAAGATAAATTAACTTATTTTAATGGTGATCATCTTCCTCTGTCACTTGTGCCTAATAAGATGAGGATATGGATTTCGATTCTTATTAGGAAGAATGCTGTAGGGTATTCTAATGTTATTATATTAGTAGCTTTTGGACATAATTCATTTATTATATTAAGGATGAATGTTTGGGACAACCTAGATACGGAAGATTTTGGGAGATTCCTAACAGATCATTAATTTCATATATAGCACGAAAATTCTAGATAGTTAATGTTGGTTTAGATATGTATTTTTGTAGAACACCTTTTTGAACATTGAAATGGTTTTGTTGGGTACTTTAAAATAGTTTTATTCAGTTATAATGAATGATCTACTTATATATGTTTTAATAGTTTTACGCGTTAGTTTGATGATGTAAATTTGAATGGTTTCATTCGAATAGTCACAAACATTGAAAAATTTGTTTATATATGTTTGAATGATTATACGCAACGAATTTTTTATATATTTTTGTTACGCATGTTTGAATAGTTTGGTAAACTAATTTGAATGGAATCTATGGAGATTACTCAATCCATTTCTATAAAATCTTGAGCCGAATAAGTAACGAGGAATGTTTTAATGAGCTATTTTTTTATTGTGGATTTTCAAGGTCAAATATAGAGAAAATAGTTAGTTTATAAATTGTCTTGAAAATAGAATCTAAATGTGTGTTAGCTATTTATGGAATGCCTGCTTAATAAGCACTCTGCGATGTTTAGGAATCACATATTCCCAATGGAATAAATTAAATCAAGTCTCAAGAGCAATATAATATATATAAGCTAGTCTCTATACATAAATTTAGATAGATTTTTTTTTAATTTAGACCATAAATGAAAAGTTGAAACTTCATTATTGTTTTTTCGTATATGACTTCCCGATTTGGATTGACTAAATACTTATAAGTCACAACTAATTCAAAATCAACAACCAATAACAATTCTTTTTATATATATACATATATATACACACACTTCATTTCAAAATTTAAGTCTTCAATAATGTCATTTTTCTATGCTCTTGAGACTTCAATCAAAACTTCCTCAAATCATCTTTATAATTGTTTTCTATGGTGATCCAGGATCCTGGCCGAGGAATTTGGGTACCAAAGAAGTGGGAAGAAATGCAGGGAGAAGTTCGAGAACTTGTACAAGTACTACAAGAAGACCAAGGATGGGAAATCCGGCAGACAAGATGGGAGACACTACAGGTTCTTTCGCCAACTTGACGCCATCTCTGGAGGAAACATCAAGCAGAGTACTGATCATGATCAGAGCTTAAGTAGCTTCACCAATATCACCACTTCGGAGCTCGAGACCTCGTCCTCGGAGAACAACGTCGACGACAATGGTCTATCTGCGATCGCTTGCATGATGGACCGGTCAAAGGGGAAGCAAATCAAGGTCAAGGACTATGTGGAGTTGAGGATGGGTGAAATGATGGAGACCCAAGAGGTTTGTATGGAGAGGGGGATGAAGTGTGTGGAGGAGAAGTACATGCAGGAGGAGTGGATGAAACGGGAGGAGGACCGGTCGGACCGCGAACACGGGAGTTGGTCCAAGGAGCGAGTCTGCATGGAACCTAGAAATGCAGCCTTCGTTGATGCATTGAAGGTCCATGCAGAGATTATCAACTACAACTATAATAATAATATGGTAGATTCTCAAGGTTACATGAGCAGCCAAGTGGAAGGGAGCTTCTACCATGGCCAAGAAGTGGTGAACTTTTGGGACAAGAACGAGTTGAAGTTTGGTAATGAGGAGAGAGGCTTCATGTAACCTAGAAATTATATAATTGAAGACAATTGAGTATATATTTCGCCCATGGCTGTGTTCATTTACATTATATTGAAGATATAATTGACCATTCTCTTCTCATCTCTACTTGGACTATGAGAAAGAGAAAGAAAAAAGAGAAGAGGGAGATGTATCTATAGAAAGAGAATGAAAGTTTTATAAACAAGACACATTTAGATTAACCATCTGGGAATTTTATTTTAAAATGCTCATCTGTTATAATTTTTTTTTATATATTTTCTTATCGTTTTCAAAAATACAGTAACAAAAGAAAGATAGGAATTTTTTGCAAGTTATGGAGGGTAAGTCGCCAAGATGTTGATTAGTACTAAAATGATTGGAGGAGCAATCTTGAACCAGAGGCTCCTCATATCCTATCTAATCGGTGGAGTAAGTGTATTGAATAGCGAATGGTGGTATCACAAAAAACTTTCATCAAGGGTCAAGAATTACCACTAACGTAGCGAATGATACGATATTGCGTAGATATCAACTTATTCGATTACCCTAATTCGGATTTAAAAGTTACTGATTAGAAGGAAAAAATTCAAAGTAAAACCTTTTTCCATCATCATTTTTTTACTATTCGTGTAACCATTAGAAAATAATTTTATACAGTAATTAAACATGACGATTAACTATCAAATATTATTTTTTTGAAAAAAATTGGAATAAAAATCATTATTAATGTGTGGATATTAGTTATATATTACATTTTAATTATTTTACCATAATATTTAAATTGAATTTTAGAAATGAAATAATAATTTTTATATCATATCAATTCATATTTTAATATATACATAATTATTAAATTTTTTTTGGAAAAGTTCATGTAGTTGACTCGTTTTTTCTAGTTTTATGATTTAAAAATGTAATAACGAGTTTAACTTTGTCTAATATATCTAATTGAATTTATGCCGACTAGTTCAATTATTTTTTTTATAAAATGCTGAGACTACCTCCACCTGGATCCTATGAAAACATGTCTACTACGTCAACTCGAACCCAAATACTAAGGTCCAGAGCTCCGTAGCTAAGGAAGTACAACAACTACCATCCGTCTTTGGCGAAGCTGCAAACCCAAAAATGGTCCGAATCGCATATGCTACAAAATTGGCTCCAATTAGACCAGATACAACAGCTACAGTTACAGCTGCTCTGTAATTTAACATTAGAAATACAGATTTTTTTTACCATATGCTAAATGTTTAATCAACAATAGACTACCATATATCATAACAACAATCAGCTACCGGCTCCACCATCTGAGTAAAATTTATACGATCAAACATGTTCTATATTCTTCCAAATTTCAATCTGCTCTGCATTTTTCTTAGTTGCTGCTATCTTTGATAGTTGTTGCTATCTTGGAATGGAAGAAGTTTGAGACGAATAAGATCCGACGTCATTAAGGCGTTCGTGTTTAAGGACCATAGTCAGAGATTCAAGAGCTAGAGTTTAACTAAATAACATGGCATTTGAATGTCTAAACTACCTTTGCCATGAACCAATGGCCAAAAGAACTAGACGTGTTTAAAGGAGCTTGTCTAAGATTGGACATCCAACATAGGGTGATATTTTTGCCTTTGCTTCCTTAACCTTTCCCTTCGTCTTTTTGAGCTCTGCCTCTGCCGCCTCCAGTTCTTGCTTGGTCTTTATCCTCTGTTGTTCAAGTGTCTTTATCTTATGGTCTGCTTCCTCCAGTTCCTTCTTCTTTCTGTTTACAGCTTCAACATTGGCATTCCATTCGTCTTTCAGCGCCCGAGACATAAGCTGCTTTGCCTCCAAAGCACCTTCCAACCTTTCCAGTAACCAAACAATCTCTAAGCCTGATCTCTTCCAGTGACGGAGGCGATCAACTTTACTTCGAAGCTCAAACAGAGGAAAATCCTTCAATATCTTCCCTCGAAATGAATGGATGATCTCACAGACTTCATCCAGAACTGAAGACCGGTTCTCCAACATTTCCAAATCAAGGTTTGCAGCTATGTCCCCGTACTTTTGGAATATGAGATCAAGAGTAGCCTTGGAAGATGGCCTTACTTTATATTTCGCAAAAGGAACCACGGCCGCAGATTCAACATCATCCTCGTCACAATCCTGCCCATCCGCCATATTCAAGAAATCTGTCAAGCCCGTACTGCATGTTGGACCAACATCATTGAGCTGATCAGGATCATTGGAGCATGCCCCTGGTCGATCCTCAATGAACTCCGATGGAAGTTTTGCATTATCAACAACAGGAGTTGGATAAACAGTAACTGCAACAAGCTTATCTGTTGCGGATGCAGAAAGATAGTCAGCAGACGGAGGCGTGTTTGGATTACACGCTTCGTGACCAGTCGGCTGTGAGAAAATTTTCCTATAGTTCGTTGCACGCCATAACTGGTCTTTCCATAATTGTGGGATAGCTGTCTCAGTTCTCCCGACTCCTTTTGGCTCTGCAACTTGCACATCCCCTTCTACTAGCCCAAAGCCTGAGTAAGGACTTACAAATGGAGGGGCTATAACGGGAGAGCTTAATGGACCTGTAGTATCATGCTTATCAGTGTGCCCGGAGCATGCTCCAAATCGTTCTCCAAAAAAGTCCGACGACAGCTTTGTTTTCTCAGTAGCAGCCACGAGAGTAGTTGGACTTTGCCCAGCAGCAGCAGAATTTTTCATCACAATGGGCCTATCTGTTACGGATGTCAAAAGATTACCAACAACAGCCGATGTTTCTGTCCTGTGAGAAACATTTAATGATGTTCTCCAAGGGCCTTCTTTGGTCCTATCTGCAGCAATATCCGATGTAGCACCTGTTTCATTTGTTGCAAGTACAGGCTGCTGCTGAATCAATACAGGCGAAGATGCATTTGGGTTATGCTCTTCGTGACCAGTTGGCTCTAGGAAACTTGGCCTATCTGTTGCACACCATAACCGTGGAAGACTATTGGCAGCTGTCTCATTTCTCTCGACGCCTCTTGACTCTTGAACTCGCACATCTCTTGATGCAAGCTTCAAGCTTGAATCTAAACTTTGAAATCCAGGGTCTATAACGGGAGAGCTTGAATCACGCTGATCAGGATGCCTGGAGTGTGCCCCAACTCGATCCACAATGAACACCGGTGACAGCGTCGCTTTTTCAACTGCAGAAGTAGGACAAAAGTCATCAGTAGCTGTCTCATTTCTCTCAACTTGTCTGGGCTCTTCAACTTGGACATTTCTTGATGCTAGCCTGAAGCTTGAATCCGGATTTTGAAATCCAGGGGCTATAACGGGAGAGCTTGATGGACACGGATTAACCTGCAAAGAAAGTAAACAAAATATTTTCAGCTAAACAAGTTCTAAGCCATAAATGCTATAAAAAGATCCGTGTGTGTAGTCAGCAGTAGTTAACTTATGAATGTGAACCCATACTTTCATGTCATATAGAAATAAAATACCAGCAAAGCTTTGGTTAGTAACAACACACAAGCCAGATTCATAATAAATGTAGATGATAAATCATTACCGGTTCCTGAGCCGATTGGAATTCAGATTCATAAAGTGCATCAAGCGAGGCCCTGACCTGTGGTTGTGTCTTAGCACTTGAACCTTCCAAGTCCATATATTCGTTTAATCCGACAGAACCGGGGGATTGATATGTACTGGGGGAAGTAGTTCCATGGCAGTCAGAGTCATTGTCCGGTGAAGAAAGACAGATAATCGACGAAGAGGATGGATCCTGAGCAAATAAACCTCAACGGTAAAGGCTCTATTTTAAAAGTTTAGCACAAAGTGCCATTGGTAATTTTGAAGGAAAAGGATCTTGTATCCATAAACCATGTTCACCATTCTTTTTCCAAAGTAACACAACTTACTAGTACTAGCCAAATTGTCCATCAATCTCTTTAGAAGTAATTTTTTTAAGCCTAAATGAGAACCAAAACTTTGGAAAGTTGAACTCTTTGTTCTCTATTTTGGTTCACCACCTCCTCCTCCTTTCAGGCCTCCAGAACAAACAGGAATACAAAACTTACTAGTACTAGCCAAATTGATCAATCTCCTTAGATGCTGCCTCCTAACAATTAAAAGCTTAAAGCTTCCTCCTTTAAGCTTAAACACCAAATGGTCTCATCGTTACACTAGCAAACAAGCAAAACACACAAAAAAGCCACAAACTTTACTTCAAAAAATTACAAGAAGACACAAAATTCTTGTCTAAACCCAGACCAAACTAGCTCCTCCCTAATCATGTAAGCATAAAGCGCCCACCTTTATGCTTAAACACCAAATGGGTCTCATTTTGTACTAACAAACAACCAAAAACTGGAAAAGCCACCAACTTTAACATTACAAACCTCATAACGGCGTTTAGTGGATGAGGTGGCCGGTGGCGTCTTCTCTGGAGAAGCATACATAGCACCACGGAGCTTCTTGGCTTGAAGCCTGGTCAGAATGTGTCTGGTGGGCCCACAACGTTCCATCTTCTTGCGCTTTTTCCCTGTTGTTGTTCTTGTTGGCTTCATCTTCTCCACAAGAGAAAGAGAGAGGGAGACAACAATGTCACAAGAACCAAAGTTGTAATGGAATTCAATGAAGTGAGCTAAAAAGCTACCTTTGGTTTCTTTGAATTGGTAGTAGAGCGGTCAGAGAAGTTGGTCAAGAACGGACTGGACGACTGGTTTATTACCCAGATGGGTAAGAAACAGTAAATGTTGACAGGGAAAAGTGAGTAGTTCCAAGTTTAGTAATTTTTTCAAATTTTAATTTCACAAACTAGGAAAACATTGGGCAAAATTTTGTTATGGTTATACATGTCTGGTAATATTGTATCTGAGGTCTCTCATTTTTTCTAAGCAAAATTGTTTTCCTCTGTTTAGATTTATTATATTCTCGTATCCGTTACTAATATTATTTATTATTATTAGATATTTCCTGGTGGCCTACCCTAAGTTAATTTTTATATATAGATAACAACGTTGTGACAATGGATATATATCTTAAACATTATTAATTATCAAATGCAAGTACCCGGAGGAGGACATCCGTATGACAAGGAAGATCTTCTTTAAAATCAGAAAAGAAGATCAATTCCCCGGAAATATTTTCCGTATTCCATAATAGAACCGAATGAACCCAATTCCCAAAGTCAATAAGCTGCTCATGAAATTAAAAACAGAAACAATCCGAAAATAACCACAACATTAGAAAAAGTAGTAGCTTCATAATGACCCACTTCGACGGTTAGGATTGATAGAATGATTTATAATTATCAACTTATTTACTATCTTAAGATTTTGATTAAGATATGAAATTTTTTATAATTCTGAATATTGATGCAACTTAAAAATTAGTCTCTTTTAACAGAATATCAAACAAAAGTTATAACTTCGTCTTGATTGGAAGACCCTATTGATATCGGAAGCAATAGCATCATCCACTAATGGTCTCAACGATCTTGAGGTCGACAGGCCCTCCAATCTTAATGGACTTGGAGAAAACACTCTTCACCTTTTTTTGACTAATTATAAAAAGCTTTATGATTATTCTTTTTAAAGCTGATAAGAGAGATAAAAAGAGAAAGCAAATGCTACCTCAATTCTAAAAATTAAAAAATCAATCAATTTCTGACCACAAAAGAGCCACAAAATTTTTCTGAACCGAGTGAAGTATTGAGATTGAGTTTGATCTTGAACCTGAGTCAAACCTAGAGGAATTACTTAAACTTGAATTTGTCCCTTTGTCTAATCAACAAATAAATACATATCAACGTTATTTTAATTGTTATGAAGAAAATAACTTTTGATTGAGTGTACACTATAACTTAGTGATGAAAAACACTATAGTCCCCAATGAATCCATTCTCCTATAACTTGGATGATCACTGGCAAACTAACGTATTTGGTTTTTTTTTTTTTTCAGATGCATTGATTATGTGTACTTTTCCCGTATTGAAACAGAGAGGCCAGTTTTATAGGCATGAACTTTAAGCTGTTGAGAGAGATCAGCTACCTTGTTCAAGCTGGTAAACTGATTCTATTTTTAGATTGAAACCAATAAAATTTCTTGGAAAACCAAGCATAGAGACAGTAAAATTACACCTGAAGTACATTGCAAGTCTATGTACAACAATGGGGAGGGAGAAAACAATGCATTTCTTGGGTGAACTTCCATATAATTGGACTCTGTTCTTTTACTCTGTAGCTGAAGTATCCGAATTGTGTGAGCATAGAAGCATCTTTGGACGCCGGGAAGACTCATAGGTTGGATGGACTCTCTACATGCTTGTTTATCGAGGCCTTCGTAATCCGACTTTCTTCGGTTGCATCTTCTGCTGGAGCAGGCACGGTTGGAGAGTTGCTCTGTTGTGTAGAATCTGTTACTTGGATGCCGGGGATTCTCAATGGCAAGTTGCTGTGTCTGCCCAATGAGAAATTATAGGACTGGTTATCCGGGGTCTCGAATCTGAACTGAGAATGAATAGCTGAACTGAACAGGGGTTGCATTGCGCGCTTCTTGTCTGGAGATTCACGCAACGATATTCGGCAAACCGGACAAGTAGAATGCTGCTTCAACCATAGATCTATACATGTTACGTGGAAGGAGTGCCCGCAGTAAGGGAGGATGCGGAGCATCTCTTGTTCTTGATATTCCGCAAGGCATACCGTGCACCTGCCATTTTCGAGCACATATCAATAGACATTTCAAAATAGAATTGCTGCAATATCCACGATCGTTCACTTATAAGCTAACTACGAACGACGCAGCAGGTGACATTGAAGCCATACACAACCATAAAAAGTGATATAATTGCCTGTATGAATCACAGTATTAACAGTTTTCCGGTTCTCATCATTCCACTCCATTCCTCAGATACATTTAAGACATTTGAATAGCGTCCTGCCTAAACTACTTGTGCTGCAAAACATTTGACTCAAGCACAGCTCCAAGTTCATTTACATGGTTTCCCTATGACCAGGAACAAAATTAATCTTCAAAGGTCCTGTTTATGTCAATCAAATGGATGGATGGAAAAAATTTATATATTTATTTTTTCAAAAGCCTTGAACGTATCTCATGTTGGTGACTCTCAGTGTCTTGCAAAGATTCAAAAAGAATTTGCAAATAATCAAAGAAATGAATTTTTTTGAGCTTGGAGGACCAACTTGAACAGTATAAATATGCCAAGGCACCAGAGCAGAGACTAGAACTTAGAAGGAATTTGTTAAAAGCAAGAATACTCTTGACTTTTATGAGTACTGAAATAGTCAAGATTCAAAGTTTACCTATTCAAGACCTTTTCTCAAAACACGACAATATCTACCAGTCATTTTCCATCATGGATTTTACATAAAAGAAAGGAATACACAAATTTTTGGAATTTTTATCAATTTTTATTTTGAACTGCCTTTGATTCACATGACAAATCACATGACAAATCAAACAAGCGTACACTTCATAGCAAAGTCATGCTGATGTAATACCAATAAGCAAAGTACCTAACTTGCTATATTCAGATCACAATTAGGTAGGTCTCCCTGAAAGGCAAAAATAGCAAGCAGAACGTATCGCGTTTTGTTAAGTTTATAACCGGAAAACAAACCACTTATCATAGTATTGGGGATCCCAGGCAACAAGCAACCATACCATGAAGACAAAATCTTTCGCCGAGACATTAGAAATCATGACACAAGTCAGACAAAACTAAAGAGATGAGAGCATACTGAGCATCTTCTGAAGCCGAAAAGAGGCCTTCACTGTACTTCTTGGTGGGAAAGTTGGCCACAGCCAAGGACTCAATTCCATGCAAGCCTCTTTCCAACTGCAACACACACAAAAATAACAACCAACATAAGTTAAGATTACTATACACAAACAATAATATTGCTCCTAGTCCTAGAACCAAACAGGAACATCTTCACCAACAGCAGAAGAGACTGACACCTAGGAAGCCTCAAATAACGAAATTCGGCAGTTGGGCCATAACTAGGTGTAAATATTTAAATATAGTCCATTATCAAAGCAAGTTGATAAAAAAAATTGGAAAGCCTCAGACTTTACAATTAAAATCCCAAATTTTAAACAGGACAAGTAACCATCACCAAAGGGAGAAATGCAAATCCACTAAAAATAACATTGACCAACAAAACCAATCAAATTATCAGTCTTAACACTAACACCATAAGTCCCAGATTCAAAACCTGGCAGAGTCAATGCAAATCCAAAAAAACTGAGAGAAATCCCACCAAAGCCAAACAGCTAGAAAAAAAAAACAAAACGAAAAGCACTGACCATGTTAAGATCAGATCTGGAAGAGACAGGGAAAGATCTCCTTGTAGCATTCAAGTGAATCCTAGCGCATATAAGGCGAGTGCACACGAACACAATGAACAAAGTGCTCACACCAAATCCAATCACTGTCATCACCAAATTCATCCCTGAAGCTATCATCTTCACCACTTTTCTCCCCCAAAAAAATCCACCCAATTTACAAAAATTACAGTGGTAAATGAGATAAAGCACCAATCTTTATCAAACCCACTTCAACTTTACACTTTATCCCCAACTGGGTCCCTTTCAAAATCCCATATTGGCACTTGAGTTGAAACAAACAAATGGAACATCAACTAACTACTCATGGTTCTTTAGGGCCTAATGGAATATATAAAGACATCAACTTTTTTATCCAATGAGACAAAAAGATGGCAGCTTGTTGTCTCCCTTGTCACAAGTAGGAGGGAGTGTTGTTGCTAATGGAATAATAATGGTTGCAATGGTGGGAATTGGGAGAGGCTATAGAGGGGCCAAGGGAGAAGAAAGGCTGCATCTCTTGTTTTGTTTTTCCTTTTGTTCTTATTTTGTTGTATTTGCTCTTTTTGGGAGTGAAGAGGAAGGAAAGGGTTGGAGTGTGGAGTGGAGACATATGGGATCTATAGAATTTATGGATGGATTTTTTTTTTATGTATTTAATATTTATGTTGGCAAAGGATAAAATCTAAGTTTTTCACAGGATAAAATCTAATTGACTTGTGTGTTTGTGTTTTTTTTCCCTTTTTTTCTTTAGTGGATCTCTTAAATACTTGTGGATATCTATTTGATTAGTGATCCACAAATAATTAGATGAACTAGTGAGCAAAATATTTTATTTTTAACTAAAATATTTTGAATTAGAATTATTGAGAATTCAATATTATATTTTACAAGTTAGAAAGTTTGTCATCTTTTAAATATATTTTTCAATTCAGATTTTCTTTTACCAAAAATTTCAATTCGAATATGAATTAGATATGTGATTTACGAATATAAAAAAATTAATATACAATTCATTCTTTTAGGATTAAAATATTCATTTGATTACTATCGAGTGGAGTTGAAGTTAGATAGGATATATGTGCTTGAAAAAAAAAGAGAACGGACATTTTATGTTTTTTTCTCTTATGATTTCTTTTTTTTGTGAATCATGGCATTTGCAACATTATCTAACTTCAAATCGAAGTGGCTGGTAGAAAGAAAGCAAGATTTTGTTTGTGTATTTCCATAACTTTTAAACGTAGCTGAGTTATTTAAATGATGATTTGGTTGTGTTTTCTTTTGATAAGTATAATTTGGTTGTGTTGAGTTTTCTATTTTCAATGTTACACCAAAATAGCACTCTGAAATTGTGGTCTTATGTGCACAATAGATTATTACAAAGCATATAAAATATTATTAAACACAATTTATTTTAAAAAAATATTACAATGTTGATTTTATTGACATGGTTACATCACATCCCAAGCCAGTGATTTTGATGCTGACGGAAACGTAATACCACAACGATAGAGCCTTGAACTTATGAGTTTCAATGAGAAACACAAGATAACAAGACAAAGTAAGAAAAATCCTCAATTTTTATAATCAAATTCAACTCTCCAAAACACTAAACCATAAGTCCTATTTATAGAAAACTAAAAGAAACCTAATACTTGTAATTTTACTATAACTAAAACTCTTAACAATAATCAAAATACTAAAGATAACTACTAATTAAATATCATTCTTTATCTCTATCAGATTTCCTTCATTTTATTTTTATATTTATGGCAAGGAAAGGAAGTCAAACGCTGTTCATAGGATGCTTTTTACTGGTCTTTAATTAAGCAGCAAGTGGTCAAGTGGGAAACACACAAACCTTTTTTCGGATTTTTTAAGGTAGATTAACCAACTCTTGCTTAGGTACTCGATTTTTTCATAACAAAATCATGTTAACCTTTAGTGGAATTAAGGCCCTCGGCTATTGGAGATTCTCTTCTAGTTGTACCATGTATGTAATGTTATTGAGACGGAAATGGATTGTATGCGAATTAAAAACATTATTGTAAATTGTACGGAATAAAAAATAGTGTAAATTTTGTTGGTGATTTTTAGGTGAAAAAAATCTGTAACTATATTTTTATGGGTTACATTGATACATTTCTCCATTCCTAACTCGTGCATCCAGTGCACGCATCATCAAGGACGTCCTCGATATGGATGGTCTTATGCAAATAGTAAATAAAATATAAATTAAAAAAATTAAATATCTCAAAAATATCTCTCAAAAGTTGGTTCACTAAATATTCAAAATATGACTCCTTTTGATGAAAAAAAAAGTGAACCTTAGCAATTGTTTAAGCTCATGGCGTGGTCACTATATATTTGTCTCCCTTGCAAGCTGACATTAAGCTGGAGCTTAACTATGTCACTTTTTACATATGCAAATCAAATATAATATTGGGTTATCTCAAAATATCTTTAGCTCTACGGTAAGTCCAACTTACTCATTTAATTAACGAGAATGTAATCGGTTAGTCTATCTGTCGTTGAATATGGAGTTTCATTAGACAAATTTGATGTGATTTGTCATCTTGTTTTTGCACAACATGGAGTATCCTACTATTTGTCTGTCTGTAATTAATTTGGACAATAATAACAGGTATTGGTCAACGTGCCTTTGAAAAAAATGTTAATTAAATGTTTACCGCGAGTAGCTTCTTGTCTTTGACTTTGGGTTATCTGCTGGAAGTGTTTCAACTCGAATCAGCCAAGAGGTCCGGAACACATTAAACTTTTCTTTTGGCTCATTTTTGGTGAGGATCAACTTTTTTGATTTGAATCATAATAACTTTTCATTTGACTCTTTCCTTGTACTATAAGAGCAAGTACTTTTTTGTATAGACATAGTGGAAATTGGGAAAGCACTAAAAAATTCAATTCAAATTTTTATCAGTTGATCAATTTTAAGTATTTTTAAAAGTTGTATAGTTAAATTTAATCCCACAATAACACATATGAAAAGTGTATATACAATAGATATAGTGGGAAGTCGGAAAGTGCTACTACTCGAGATAATCGGAAAATAAAGGAGAAAAGTACCATCTAAAATATAGAGAATGTGGTTGAATCAATTACATGAATATATTTCATAGGTTTTATTCCATCTATTACACACAAATTCACTACTCCTCTGTGAAATTTTACTCTATATTAACCAAGCATATGTTACTATGACAATGCCAATTAATATCTATACATGTTTGTACCATTGGAGAATGGTAAATTATCAGCTACACTTCTACCTGGTAAGGACGATGAGAAAGCTTCTCCAGAGGGGGTCAGGTACATTGGATTTTGATAGGAAGCATTCATGATATGAGATGGATATGTGTATCTGGCAGAGTTGAGTAGGCCCTCATCTGCGCCAGGACCAGAAGCCGGTACGCGAGAAGCGATTCCTGAGCCGAACACTGCAAACCTGCCAGACGAGAATTCACTCCCTGGATGTCGGCCCGAAGAAGGAATGGCTGTAGTCGGCTGAGCATCGAAGTATGGACTCGGTGCATTGATCCATTGATCCTCAGATGAAATGTGGCGTCCGGTGGAATGGACCCGTCTATAAGTGAAAGGATCATGATAACGTGTCTGATCAGAGGTTACTGGCTGACCCTGGTATTGCCTGGAAGTTAACCATTCTGCACTGCTGACGAGTCGGCCATTGAAGCTTGCTGAGATGGCTGTATCAGGATAATGGCTTCCCAAAGTTAGTCGGTTGGCTGAACCGGGGATGCGTGTTTGAATGTTGTCTTCTACAGCAAAATCAGTTGGCAGTCGGAAAAGTCCGATCGGCCCAGCAGGATAGCTAACCGTGTCCCTCAAAGTTGAAGAGGGAAGAGAAGGTACAAGAGCACCAACTTCGGCCAACGACACATCCTTGATTTTCATCTGCAAGGATTGCTTTGCTTGTTTAAGTGCTTCTAGGATACCTCCAAGTTCTTCCGTCCTTTTTCGTGGCACCAGTGCATATGATTCATCGGCAGGAACTGCCTCTTTGCTCAAACTGAAAAGAGTTGTTGCTGGAACGGTAGGTGGTGATTGGCTTGCTGGAAAATCTTGCATTCCGTTCAAAGAGCATGAACGTGAATTGTGGTCAGCTCTGGAGGTCTCTACGTTTTCTTTTACCTTCTCCAGAGGAAATGAAAATCCTTCTTGCAGGGGCTCGAAAGCAGGCATGTTGCTGCTCTTTTGTTCCTTTGACTCTCCAAGATAAGCAGAAGAATGCGACACTCCGTTGTGATGAAAATTGGTCAATAGATTGGCTTCAGCGTTCGGCCCATCGATATGTGTGCCGATCGTCCCAGGGGTAAATCGTGCTTCCTCCTTCATCTCATATCTCTCCTCTGTTACGTCTGAACGGTTCCCAGGATCACATGAATCCTACAAGATAACAAGATCGAGTAACAAAAGGACGTTTCCACCAGTTCAGTGACCAATATGATATGTTCGAAGAGCAAGTAACATATAGCTGATCTCACAAATTCTAGGAAGAAATAAGAAATATTTGATCTGTCACAAGATCACATTTCACTGTCAGAGAAATACAACATGATAATGTCCAAATAGTTGGGAGACCGATGGGATCTTGCAACTGATCAGATATTTCTAGCATGCATATTGTCTGCATCTACCAATGCCTTCAGACAAATGGATGGAAACATGAAACAAGTTCCAGTTTCACTTACCAGATTGCTGTTATTGTTCTCTCTGAATTTCTCCTCCCATTCGCTTTGAGCCCGTTCCATTGCTTCATATTGGCCAATCAGTTGGGCCCGATTCTTCATTGCCTGATCCATGTCAACATCTATTCCTTGCATATTGTTGTCTAAGTCTGTACTCCTAGCGTTTACTTCATTCTCTGTGGACAAGATTTGCCCTGCTCTATCTTCAAATGCTCCAGCAGTTGCGGCTTCTTTGGC